>LVTN01001789.1:21360-34030 GCA_001649415.1 Musa itinerans
TGTTAGGACTCTAACTAGGAGAGTCCTAATTGTGAGAGGCATTTATGTAAAACCTACCTAAGCCAACCCCTATTAAAGAGGGGCTAGGGTTAGGAGGTTATTTCTTAGAGAAGAATTAGAAGTTGTAAAGGAATAGGAGTCTTAAGTTGGAGTCCTATTAGGAGTTGGCTAGAAGTAAAAGTCTTGAGTAGGAGTCCTATTAGGAGTTAGGGTTTAGAAGCCCTATAAATAGCCATGTATTCCTCCTCTTTTGTTAAGCAATAGATGAATCTTTTCTGCAGCGTTTGAGCAGCAACTTGGAGGGAGGAACCCCTATAGAGTTCCAAGGAGGCCGATCCCCTAAAGAGATCAACCCCAAGTTTAGAATCTGCTAGGGTTCTATCAGTTTGCCTTGTGTTTATATTTTCTTCTTGGTCTTTTAAAGGGCAGGTCTAAGTCAACTTTTGAGGTGTAATTAGTTTTTTGTGGTTAGCCAATTTACTCTATATATTTATTTCATGTTAAATTCTTTAATATTTTTATCTTTAGTATGTGTATGTGATTTACATGTTACGAGCTAATTTATTTTACATAATCAACATTTCCTTCTTCCACCATCCCTGTTGTTATTCTTGCAGGCACTTCTTGCTTGTAATTAAATATACAACTTCATGCATTGTGTTAATTTGTTGTCAGATTGCACCAACGTATCTGGCATCATGCCCGAAGCAAGGGATAGGTTTGTTAGAGATTTTACTGTATAAGCAGCCTATTCAGCATCATCAAGTTGTTCTAAAGGTTAATATTGTTTTCATTTGATTTGAAAATGTTGTATAATTTATTTTCAGTTTTTAACTCATGTATTTTATACTTTGACCAGAATCTTGAGATTTGTCGCTTATATGAACTTGATAACATCAGTGTGAATGTTTTGAAGGTACTCCTGGCCTTAATTTCTTATTTGTTCATGCTGTTAGAAAAAGTGATAAAATATCCTATAATCAATTTCTTTCATGTTTGGAAGACTGCTGGTATGTACAACTGGAAGCATGGTAGGAGAGGATTTGGAATTTACTGGCTTCAACTAGCTCGTGATGAAGTACGGCTCAACAGAATTGCTCAACAACTTTTTAAATGTATAGGGAAATCGTTGTCTGATGACAGCTTCAAGGTGTTACTTTGCTTTCCTTGATGCATTAGCCTTCCTCGAAATTTGAATTTAATGTGGAAAATAAGTGTGGTAACTGATGTGACTTTTTAAACTGCTCACAGCAATGGGAGGGATTACTTGAACTGCTTGGTACACAAGTAGGGAGTTCAGGAGGCCTGGAGTTTCTTCATAAGTACTATTGTGAACCTTTACGCTATCATCATGTTATCTTAACCTACCTTTTGATAGCTTATAATATATATGTTGTGGAACAATTTCTTTTTTTCTTAAAAAAGGCTTCCATTCCATTAAACAGATATCGAGACTTTAAGAGAACCCTTAAGCAGGTGGAAGATGGAAGAGCTTCTAATGCTGCTCGACAAGCTGCAGAATCACTCATACAGGTACTTTATCTTTATTCTTCTCTATATCAAATATGACTTCATGATTCAATTGATTTTTGTTCTTTGCATCTGAGCTCAAGTTATCAGCTTTTGACAACTGTTTTATCTAGATCATGGCGGAATTGATTCCCACTCTGATCTGTTTTTGTCACATTATTATGTGCATTTCATAGAAACAACAAATATGGTTGTAGGGGTTAGGTTGGATACATTTATCCTCCCATGACCCAGCCTTGTCAAGAATCTTGTGCATTAGGTCATTGTTTTTCTGAATAGGGGGGAGCCTCGGTTGATAAGGTCTCTCCTTTTATAAGTACGAATTTTGGGAAAATGATTCTTTGGTTTAGCTCAATAAAGTTATTTAAATTTTGTAATTGATGTGGGATGCTAATGGGCTCCTTTGTGCACACCCTAAGATGGTTGACACGTGGATGACTTTACAATGTGGTTAAAATTGTGAAAGTGATATGGAGAAGGGCATAGAAGAGAAGGCTAAGATTAGGATTTCTGGAAGTGGAGGTTAGGAATCATGTCACAAAAGAGCTGAAGTATCATGCGGAATATGAAATGAAGCTTTATCCCTGTTTATAGACTTAAGGTGATGATTTCAACTTGCTTGCTTTGAAATCCAGGTTGTTGGGCACTTGTCACTCTTTGATTGAGGGCCTTAGCTTAGAAGATTCTGAAATATTTTCTTGATCCCAGAAAAAGGGGCAATCTCTGCCTTGTAAGATGAATAATCACCTTGGTAGGAAGCTTAACAGCCTCTGTCATATGGTTGCCTTTACAGCTGGCAGTTTAGACACCTCTGTCACACCACGTCTACTATGAGAGGACAGAGTTGACAAACAACATCGTACTTTGACATGTCAGCACCTCATGATGGGAGACAACTGATGTGGGAGTCAATGCAGACCCCATGAAACTCATCAAAGAAAATACAACATATGGGCAGTTTGACATGCCAGAAATACTTTGTTGGAACTTTATGTCAAATTCTGCTGTACCTTAGCCGACGTGGTGCAAGTTACCTGCCATGTCATTTACTTTGACATGTCAGCGCCTCATCAGAGTATGATGGGAGATAACCGATATGGGAGTCAATGCAGATACCATGAAACTCATCAAAGAGAATACAACATATGGGCAGTTTGACATGCCAGAAATACTTTGTTGGAACTTTATGTCAAATTCTGCTGTACCTTAGCCGACGTGGTGCAAGTTACCTGCCATGTCATTTACTTTGACATGTCAGCGCCTCATCAGAGTATGATGGGAGATAACCGATATGGGAGTCAATGCAGATACCATGAAACTCATCAAAGAGAATACAACATATGGGCAGTTTGACATGCCAGAAATAGTTTGTTAGAACTTTTTGTCAAATTCTGCTGTACCTTAGTCCACTTGGTGCAAGTTACCTGCCATGCCATTTACAAATTTTAACATAATAAGTGATGGATTGTCCATTTTAATGGCTTATATACAGACAATTTCCCAAATCGACCAAGTTGGTTAGTGCATCTGTATTATAAAAGAGATCGACTTCCATCTCTATATCTTTGGTTTTAAAATTGGGCTATCTAATTCTTACTTCAGATTATTTTTCACATTAAAGTGTGCTCTATATTAAGCACACTAGTCACATTCCCAATGCGCTTGTGTTTTGCAGGGTTCATCATGGAGTGTATTTCCTTTCTTTCAAATTTCCTTGGATGAAACCTCGTTGGCCTGAATTTCCTTGGTTTAGTCCACTTGGATAAAGTCACCATGACATTCTCCTGAGCCGTGACATTTCACTTAACACTAGTGAAAGAGCCAGATTGGCTCTTGTTTTTCAGCTCAGTGAGACAACCAAAATTAATATCACCGATCTTTAACATTAAATCTCTTATGGCTATTCAATGGTTATTTAAGTTTCTCTTTTTGTCATGTCTGATATAGAAAAACTAATATTGCCATAACAACTGTATCTGCAGTCTGTGAGGGCTCTTTTAAATCACGATCTAGGTCACAATCCAATTTTATGATTCTATATACCCAGGATTATCCAAATCAATTCGTCTGGTCTGGCAGTTAAAGTGCAAAATTAATGGTCTGGGGAAAGAAAGAACAAACCAAAAACATGGGTTTTGTTTTTGTACATTTAGATAACTTTGATATGTTTTTCTTCTGACGCTATTATTCGATGGTTCACATGGCAAATTTGGATTCACTTGCTCGCAGCTGATGAGAAGTCCATCCACTCCACAACAATTCTGGCTTCCTCTTTTGCACGATTCAGTAAGTCCATAAATCTGCTAACTTAATGACTGCCATTTTTGAGAAATCTGCCTCCTTTTACTTTTGACACATCAAGTAAATATGAATATACAGAACCAATATATATTATTTAAATGTCAATTACAATACCTGGAGAAAAACTAAATGTTCTTTGTTACCAAGATTTCTCAAGAGAGTTGACATATTGGTAGTGTAAGGTAATAAGCATTGCAGTGTAAGATCAAGTAGTGTTATCATGCAACCTTCAAAGGTGGAATGGATGATAAAATTAGTAATAATATCATCATGAAACTCTCCTACGATGATAGAATGATTCAATCCCAAACTAACTGAATAATGATTGCTCGGGATAATGATTGACTTGTGCCTGTACTGTAAAGGCAAGACTGATGGTCTGATTTTGTTTTCTGCTGGAGTACAGGTGAAGTTGCTAAATTGGAAGGCTCACCCACTGTTGAATGTCTCAGAAACGAACCTGTTGCTGAATAAGCTGCAAGATTTATCCATGGGAAAGCTGCGTCCAGATTTCGTCGCTGCTGACCTGCCGCCCAATGCCCTGAGTTCCATCAGACTAGCCCTCGCCACCAATCTTGGGCGTGCTATTCTCGAAGAATGATGATGCTCACTGCTGCAGCATGACTCAGTGAGCCATCCTAATGCCTCTGTATCCTAATTTAATTGATATGCAAGTTCCCTTCATGTTTGAAGGAATCATGCAGAAGTGTTAGCATCGTAACCGTACCATTTAGTTTGAACCAGGTGCACTGTGTATTAAGTGGCAGAAAGATTCTTCTAAAGGTTTTGTAAGCAGGGTGGGTTTTCTTTAAGCGTCCTAATCCATGTATGTTATTGGGGGTGATTGCGGTTCCAGAACCTGCCAGCTTCGGTTTTGATTTCTTGAAACCAGGAACCAGAATCAAATTGCCCAGGTTCTTGTTCTGGTTTGAATCGATACTTTTTTGTTATTTTTTTTAAAAATAATTTATAGTATAAATAATCATAATTTTATTTTTAAAATATTTTTAAATTATAAAATGATCAAAATATCCTTGAATATAGTTGTTTGTATGATTGTTGGGAGGAATAAATCGGTTATTTGTCCATTCATCGATCGTTGGGCCAGGTGTGAATTGTTGGATTTGATCGTTTGAGTCAAACAATCGATCAACAATTTAGTTGATTGTGGTTTTTTTTAAAATTGCTGAATTGATGATTTCGATTCTTGAATAGTTAATTTCATGATTTTGATTTTTAAAAAGTCCAAATCGGAACCAAATCAGTACTTATTGGTTCCGGTTTGATTTAGAATTGATAAATCATCGGCTCTTTTCGATTTCGGTTCGAATCATCGAACCTTGGTTGCCTTGTTCTTGCTTGTATGATAAGTAATTGTTGCTTAAGCCTTGTTCTTGCTTGTATGATAAGTAAATTGTGTAAGGTTTTTCTTTTTTTTTAATGTGGAAATAATGTTTAGTTAGTCAAAGCATTACTCAATTTAGTGCATAGATGAAGGGGTGATTGTTTTGAAAAAGTGTTTTTTTTTTAATCTGTTTCAAAAGATGGACGTCCTTGTTGTCTTTTCTTCTTCTTTTTTTTTTTTCAAATGGTATACTTTATTTTGCATAATTTCGAAAATATCTTTCACTAGACTCAATATGTTTTTTTTCCTTTAGTTTTGGTCCAAATAAATGTTACACTGTTTATAGTATATTACAATCTTTTGAGCATAATAAAAATATTATAAAACTTACTTCAAAATTATAAATTATAAAACTAGTTTCATAATCTGAATCAAACTAACTTAAAACTTAAAAAAATTAGTATTGCAATGATATATGAGCAATAACAATTAAAGATGTGTATAATATGATATCATTTATAATGTTTTTTAATAATTTTACAGTATCTTTAGCTACTCAATAAAACACGGCGAGTGAATCAAATAAAGTCAAAACATATCAAAAATCATTTCAATAGTTTAAGAATAAAAAAATTGACTTGTTACAACATCTTGATCATTACAATAAAAACACTGTAAAATCTATTTAAAAATAATACTATAAATGATCTATGAGCAACAACTATCAAAGTAACACAATATGATACGACTTATATTTTTTTAATATTTTTTTAAAATATTTTAATATCTCAATAAAAAAATATTATAACATTATTAAAAAAATATATAAATGAACTAAATAAAAATCCTATAGTGATCCATCCACTTACGCACGGATCGATACGGTGTCCCCAAAATTGACGAAAAAAAGTTATTGGAATTGATGAGAGATGTTTTCAATATTATTCAGATACCATTCGGGAAAGGATGCTTTTTGAAAAACAATAAAATAAACTTTTTTTTTTTAATAAAATAGCCTCGATGTTTTACATTTTAAAATAAGTATAAATCATGTCTTGTAAGGGAAATATTCTAATAATCAAGATGCTATGAACTCATTTGGTTTTGCTCTGCTCGTTAGGAATTAGCTTCCCCATAATTTTGTTTTGTCAAATAAAGACTTGTACAGAAGAAAATTAGTTAGTTTGACAAACAAATGTACGAGTTGAGTAAACTATCATTTATTTTCCTGTCTGACCGAATAAAACGCCTTTATTGGTATGATAACAATAAACTCCTTTTGGCATCTGCATATACTTCTTGGTGGATGCTTTGGTTGAGACTGCCAAGGCTGACGTGGTCTCCCGCCAAGCTAATGTGTTCGACTACGAGGCCAACTCATCTGGTCACCGAGAGGCGGCATCAGCCCTGATACTTCCCAGGGTCGACTCGAACCCACAACTCCCTTCGTCCTTTTCCCAGAGTGGGCGATACCTCAATCATATCACCTCTCACGTCTCAATTTCTCCCAAGCATCCAAGTCTGAACTCATCCTCGATCCCGTGCTGGAGCTCCCGTTGTGTCCGGCCGTCCACCAACTCCTCCTCCCCCATCTTCCTCAGCAGCTCCATCGCTTCCCCCACCTTCCCCTGCCGGCAAATCTCCTCCAGCAGCGTCCTGCAGGTGATCAGGTCGGGCGCCCTCCCCACCCGCGCCACCCCCCACATCACCTCTTCCCCGTCCCGTGTCTCCCCCGCCAACGCCAGCGCGCAGACGAGCGAGTTGCACGCTCGCCTGCTCGGCACCATCCCCTTCCCCCGCATTTCCACGAACAGCTCCCGCGCGTTCCGCGTCCTCCCCTGCGCGCACAGCCCGTGCACCAGGAGGCTGTACGTGTGCTCGTCGGGCTCGCACCCATACACCGGCCCCATCTGGTGGAACACCCGGAGCGCGTCGTTGAGGTGCAGCGACTGGGCGTAGCCCTTAACAATGGCATTGAGGGCGAGGCGGCCGGGCACGATGCCGGCGTCGACCATCTGGCGGAAGAGTAGGCGGACGGTGCCCATGTGGACGTGGTGGATGTACGAGCTGGCGTCGTCGCGGCCGAGCATGGCGGTGAAGAGGAGGTTGTAGGTGGCGGCGGTGGGGAGGGCAGCAGGGTTCGGGGAGGCGCGCATGCGGGTGTAGACGTGGACGGCCTTGGGGAGCATGCGGGCCTCGGCGTAGAAGTAGAGGAGGGTGTTGAGGTGGGGTTCGGCGGGGGGGAGAGAAAAGGGAAGGGCGAGGACCAGGGAGGCGACGGCGTCCATGTCGCGGTAGAGGCGGGCGGCGCCGAGGCGCTTCACGGCGGCGAGGAAGGGGGAGTGGTCGGCGGTGAGGCGGCGGCGGTGGCGGTCCATGGCCCAGGAGAAGAGGTGGGGGCATAGGCGGGGGTCAGGGAGGCGGGCGAGGGCATCGGCGAGGTCGGAAGTTGAGAAGCGAGGGGGCAGCCGGGAGACGGCGAGGTCGAGCAGGGACTGGTCCACGGGCGGCGGCTTCGTCCGCCTCCTGCGGCGCCTCCGAGCATCGCCGGCCGTGGAAAAGGTGGATGAGGTGCACGCAAACCCCGGATATCGGAGCGCTAGGGCGAGGCTTTCGCCATGGTTGGAGAAATTGGAGGCGGCGGTGGTGCCGGTACTGATGATAGTGGTCGAGCAGCGGAGACGCCGAATGCGATGGAGGATGAGAAGCCGGAGCATCGTCATCGAGGCGGTGTACCGTCGAAACCGGCGGCGATCAGCGGACAGTCATGGATTTGGGGACCAGATCGATAGAGATGTAAAGCAGCCCTGAGGAGGTCAGGAAGTGATTATACAGGGTTCAATATGGGCCGGATCTTTTTTGGGCCGACTCAGAGAAGTGACTATACTGGGTACAATATGGTCCGGATCTTAATTGGGAAGCTTATTTGGGCCGAACGGGATCGGCCCATATTGATGGGGATGGGGATAACGTCACTCTTATTTTAGGTCTCATTGAACGAAGAAGTCCATCTACTAAAAGAGCAAAGAAGGTTGTCAAATATTAATGGATTGCATTGAGATCTAATTTTAAGCCCATCTAATGAGTTGCACAAAATTTTTATTTTTTACATACTTAAATAAAATGTTAAAGCTTGTAAATATATCGAGCATTTTGTAGTAATTTATATTTTTATGAGAGAGGATGTTAAAAGTGTCTCTCTCAAAAGTGGATGAGAAGGTAAGTCTAACTCATATAGCTTGTAAATGTTGGTGAATTGATGCACCGTGGCTGATGAGTTAGCATAGCCTGGTCCACTGGTCGATGTCGGGAGTCTACGTTCGGTTGAATGGGAAGTCGAGGTTGATCACTCCCGCGGGTTGGGATGCCGAAGCCGTCCGAGAGAGGGCACCTTTCGGTCGGGTTGCTAGCGTCATCTTCGGGAGGGCGTCTCTCGGTTGGGACGCTCATGCTTCTGAGGGTGACCGCGCTCCTGCATGGAAGGCCCTCGTCGGGTGGTTCCTGACTTTGGCCCCTTGACGATTAAGTTAGCGCTTCGTTCTCCTCCTTTTTCTTTTTTTCTTCCCCCTCGTCGGATGCCGATCAGGGGCTTTTTATACTACTGTGCGAGGATCGACCATACGCGGGTTTGGCGCAACGGTCAATCCCCGAGGGATGAGGTGGTACCTTTGTGTGGCCACCGTCCCGGGATGCATGGAACGGTGCCATGCGGCGCCATCCTGAGCTTCCCGGGATGGGATGTGTCGAGGGGTGCCTTTTACGGATCCTAACTCGACGCGTGGGAGTACTCCTCTTGCTGACCTGGGGGTGACATGACACGACGTTGGTTGTGACGTGGATGGGGCCCAAAATATGCTTTATCACTTCTCCCCCCACCAAGCCGTGCCACGAGGTCCTTGTAAGAGGGCGAGGGGCGCGCTTGGGTAATAGGAGTACCGTGTGTGTATTGATTGCTCGTGAGGGTTAGTCGGGCTGGTTTGTCACAGGGCTGCTCGGCGGGCTGTGCCCCGTGCTTTGGGAAAGGTTGAAACTATTGGCTGAGTGGCTGAGCTCAAGCAGGATGACACTAGCGAGTCACTGGTCGGGGGATTGAGCTACGCGACTCGGGCAAAGACTGAACCCGTGGCCGAGGAGCTGAACTCGGGCTTAGGTTTGGGACTAGTGAGTCACTGGTCGGGGGACCGAGCTTCATGACTCGGGCAAATACTGAACCTACTGGCCGAGGAACTGAACTCGGGCTCAAGTTTGGACTGGCGAGTCGCTGGTCGGGGGACCGAGCTTCATGACTCGGGCAAATACTGAACCTACTGGCCGAGGAACTGAACTCGAGCTCAGGTTTGGACTGGCAAGTCGCTGGTCGGAGGACCGAGCTGCGCGACTCGAGTAAAGACTGAACCTGCTGGCTGAGAAACTGAACTCTGGCTCAAGTTTGGATTGGCGAGTCGCTAGTCGAGGGACCGAGCTGCGCGACTCGGGCAAAGATCGAACCTGCTGGCTGAGGAATTGAACTCGGGCTCAGGTTTGGATTAGCGAGTCGTTGGTCAAGGGACCGAGCTACGCGACTTGGGCAAAGACTGAATCTACTGGCCGAGGAACTGAACTTGAGCTCTGGTTTGGATTGACGAGTCATTGGTCGGGGGACCGAGCTGCGTAACTCGGGCAAAGACTGAACCTGCCGGCTGAGGAACTGAACTAGGTTAGGTTTGGACTAATGAGTCACTGGTCGGGGGACTGAGCTGCGCGACTCGGGCAAAGATTGAACCTGCTAGCCGAGTGACTGGTCTCGGGCTTAGGTTTACGACTGGCGAGTCATTGGTCGGCGGACCGAGCTGCGTGACTCACCAAAACACATGTGTTGTAGTGTGCACATGTATCCAAGCGCTTGTGTTCGAGCGGGGCGACGTAGGTTTTGGTGGGAAAGCTCCCGTCATGAATTGCTTCTGGCGGGAGATTTCCTGTCATGAGCGGCTTCCAGTGGGAGATTTCCTATCACGAGCGGCTTCTAGTGGGAGCCCTGGGACTGAGGAATCTGGGGGGATCCAAGGATCATCTATTCCCTCGAGAAGCCCAAACGTCGCTTCTATTCCACACCTCGGCTCCTTCATCCTAATCTCGAGGTCAGGATATCTCCGTCTTCCTCATCTTCTTCATCTTCATCTTCTTTTTCGAGTTGGTTGGTTGCCGGGGTGCGAGAGTCATCCTCTGGGAGCCCGGGGGTAGAGGTTATTAGTTCATCTTCGGTGGCATGACCCCGGAGGTCGCAAAGGACTCTGTTGCCCTTGAAACCATCAAGTCGTGGCATGACGTAGACTCGATGGTGACCAAAGAACTCTTGAGTTCGATTCAGGATCGCTACTATATCCTGAAGGGTTATGGGCTTTATGCCCTTCGGCCTGGTCAGTGACCATATGATCTATTTCCCGACGGATTTGGGCTGGCCGTGGATGCCCTCGAGGCAGGACTACAATTTCCATTGAATCCCGTCATCAAGGAGTGCCTTCATAAGTGGGGAATATCGTCGTCCCGGATGGCGCCGAACTCTTGGTGCTATATTGTGACTTTCCTCGGGAAGTGTCGGGGAGCGGGAATCGAGCTGACCCGGATGCTCTTCTTAGCCTGCTTCCATCTGTGTAAGGGGCTAGGAGGGTATTACCTGACCGCCCATGGTGGTTTCAAGATCAGCGGTGCTCCTTCCAATAACAAGGGTTGGAAGAGTCACTATTTTTTTATCAATTGTAGTCGGGGGTGGGGTTTCAACATTGGATGGACTTCCCAAACCATCAACGATGTCCCGCCATTCCTTTTTGATGGAGAGATTACGGACGTGAATCATCTAAGGGGAATTTTATCCTCCTCTCGGGCAATTAGGGGGATAACCAAGGAGTGGCTGGTCGAAGCGGGACTAAGCCCAGCCACTAGGGGTATGACTGTTCTTATGTTGTGGATCGTTCTCCTTGCCTCGAGCACTACTGACTGACCGACCTTTTGTTTGCAGAGATGGTGAACCTCCAATCGTTGAAAGGGGTGCCTCATGCCAAGGTCGCCGCACCACCGTCTCAGGATGGTGAGAGTTTTGGCGCTGGAGGTGCCTCGAAGAAAGGCACACCAAGGAAGCAGTCGGGATCTTCGGAGGCAGGTTGCCCGAGCAAGAGGGCGAAAACAGGCACTCGGAAGGTGTCTGAGAACTCGGCGGCTCGTGAAAGGGCTGCCTTGGGGCTGTCCAAAGCGGGAGTTACCCCCCAAGGTGATGGCTTGGCAAGTGCGAGGGGAAAGGGAGTGGCCGGTTCATCTAGCGGCGGCTCCTCGAGGAAACCACCAACGCGCCCGAAGTCGATGCAGGACTTGTGCCGCATCTGTCCTTGCACCAAAGGTGAGCCATTCCAGGCCTTGAGATGGGGGAGCCCGGGGCTCCATACGCCACGTGGTGGGCAACCCTCAAGGCTGATAGTCGGATCTGGGCCGACGGGTCGGCCGCTCAAGAGTTCAGTCGGGGGGGTGCTCTATCCGGTGCTGGAGAAGGAGCTCTACTGTCCTCCTCCGTGGTGCCAATGGGCCGGGTAGCTAGATCCCTTGTCTAGGGACAACACTACACCATAGCGCTGATCGATCGTGTGTATGATGTCGGTAGGGTGATTGAGTGTCTATCGGACGTCAATTCTGATCTCCGTTGATAGGTCGAGGAACTGAAGAGCGGACCAGGCCCGGAAGCCATTGCCGCGACCGAGCGACGTGCCTCGGACTTGGAGGAGGAGGTGAATCGTCTGAAAGCCAAGCTAAAGGAAAGCCGAGCTCATGTTCGAACGCTTAACGACGAGCTGCTGACTCTCTCCCGAGATGATGAGTCCGCCCATTATGCCTCTTGGGCTGTTGACGAGGCCCTGAAGGAGGAGTGCCTCATGCTGCTTAGAAGGATTGAAGGAGCAATCACCGAGTATAAGAAGTCTGTCAGTTTTGAGCGCGGTCTGCAGAGGTCGGGGCAAGTGACGTACGAGTTCGGGTATCGGGTCGCCTTCGCTCGCTTCTGTGTGAGGTATCCGGACCTGGAGCTGGATCCGAACCCGTTCACCGACCTGCCGGAGGATCAAAACGTCGACTGTTGAATCTCGGATTTTGATGATGAAATAAATCGATAAGTGTTTATCTTTTAATCTACATATTGAGTAATGCAGGATGCTTCGATCAGGATGAGACAATTAAAGCAAGAAAAATTATGTTGTGCTGGAGGAAAACATGTCAGGAGATCGAACGTTGGGCCGGAGGAACAGTCGACGTATCGACAGAAGGCTTCGGGCCGTGGATTCGGGCATCGAGCTAAGAAGGGCGGATATTGCACCAAAGATATCAGAGTTGCAGAGTCAACTGGCCGATTGGGCAATAGACCGCAAGAGAGGACGATGCGTCGAAGAATCGGACGAAGCGTCGAGGGACCAATGACATGCCGGACAACTTGATTAATGCTTAGTATTAATTGCCTAGATCGAAGTGTGGTTTTAC
>LVTN01001790.1:8234-44135 GCA_001649415.1 Musa itinerans
GTGCAATGCACGTAAAGAACTTGAGAATCACCTTCCAAAGAAAAAGAAGGATTTCGGACTAAGAACAATTGAAGACCACTCGAGCATAAGCTCAAGTGATAGTGAACTTGAACTCCTCATGAAATTTAAAAAGTTCATGAAATAAAAGTTAAAGAACCAAAGTAAAAAGAACGCAACTACTTGCTATGAATGAAAGAAGAATGAAGCACTTTGGGACGAATCAAGCTCATCCGAAGACGAGAAGAAAATCAACAAAGGCGAGGAGACAAACTATGCCTTAACGGCTTTCGACGATGAGGCAATCAAAATGCCCTTAATTTATTTCGAAATTACATAATGCTTTTCATGAGTTACTTTTTTTAGTTTAGAATTAATTTTCTTGAAAATTACATGTTTAATAATGAAAATGTAAAAAATTAGGAATTATGCTTATCATTCTAGTAATTTTGAAAATAATCATAGAAATTGCATGTTTATGTTAAACAAAATGATTTTGATTAACAATGTCTTATGAAATCATGTTTGATAATATCATGTGTAATAAATTTATTTTTTAAAATTATGCATGATGATTTGAAGTAATGATGAGTTTTGAGTAATTTATGGTTTATTAATCTTGATGATTTCCATGATGATATTTGCTCTTTTGATTTTAAACTATGATGTATGGTTTTCATATGAAAAAAACTTTAATATGCTTATATGAAATCAATCACTTAAAATGTAACACATAAAAAGGAAAATAATAGTGTTTGGTCGACTTTAAATAGGAAATATACTTGATGAATTAATCTTATTGATCTTCACTCACTATTCTAAAATGTTTGTCTATATTAATAACAACATGTCCCAATAAACTAATTGTTTTTATTAAACTTAATTGTGATGTTAGATTAAAGGCACTAGACCAATTTCTTCCGTGTTTCACTTAAATTTTTAATACTTATCTCTCTGATGTAACACGTGATTATATGAACACATCTTTTTCTCTGAAAAGGTTTCTACTTTTGAGAATCAAACGTAAGATTTCATATCACGTCATGTGATCATGAAACAATGTAGAACTAGATTCAATGAATTACATCGAATACGTTACATTGAATGTGAAACTCTTCTCATCAAACTTAAATTTGAATTGCGTTTTGCATGAGATATCACTTTTATGACTTTTTCACATTTTAATGTAATTAATAGCCTCTTGGAATTCGGACAAATTTATGTACCAACACTTATTCCCCCGCACCGAAAGGTGGAAGTGCGACGCTTCGTTTGCTGTGCTACATTTGCTTGAAGACAACCTTTTCTTTCTCTGTCTCCCTATAAAAAAGGCCACGCTCCTACTCTCTCTCTCTCTCTCTCTTTCTCTCTCTCTCTCCATCTCTTGTTGGGGCTTCTTCTTCCGCTGCTCCACTGCAGTATAACTATTAGTACAAGCAAGGAGAGAAACATTTTGTTTTGCGGTGGTGTGGATGAAGATGAGCGAGAGTGGTGATGCCGATCATTACCGTCATGTAGCCTTGACACCCGCTGAGGCGTCCTTAGAATTTAGGCTGCAACATAAAGCCTCGGAATGCTTCGATGACGATGGCCGGCTCAAGAGAACTGGTAAAGAAAACCTGTTTGTGTTTCGTCTTGGTTTACCCTCTCTGTTATCCATGTGCTTCTCACGCTGTCTGCATGCAGGGAGCGTATGGACTGCAAGCGCACACATCATAACAGCGGTGATCGGTTCCGGCGTGTTGTCCCTAGCTTGGGCGATGTGTCAGCTCGGATGGGTCGCCGGCCCTGCTGTCATGCTCCTCTTCTCCTTTGTGACATACTACACATCTGCGCTTCTCGCCGACTGCTACCGCTCCGGCGATCCCCTCACGGGCAAGCGTAACTACACCTACATGGACGCGGTCCAGGCTAATCTCAGTAAGTTCCCTCTCGCATTTTGTTCCTTCCTTCTTCCAAACAAGCGAACAGATCTAGCAACTTGTGTTTTCTTTTGATAAACAGATGGGATTAAGGTCAAGATATGTGGCTACCTCCAGTACCTCAATATTGTTGGAGTCGCTATTGGATACACAATCGCGGCTTCCATTAGCATGGTGTAAGTTGGGAAAGAACTTGCAGTCATGTTCTTCACTCGTTTAGTAGGTCAGTGTAGTTTGGTCATTTGGATTTCTTGGAGCAGGGCTATAAAGAGGTCGAATTGCTTCCACAAGATTGGGGACGACGGACTCTGCCGAGTAAACAGCAATCCTTACATGATCATGTTCGGCGTTGCGGAGGTTTTCTTGTCTCAGATCCCTGAGTTCGACCAGCTTTGGTGGCTCTCCATCGTGGCCGCCATCATGTCCTTAACGTACTCTTCCATCGGTCTGGCTCTTGGCATCGTCCAAGTGATCCGTAAGCCAATTTACCGTCGCCTTTGCACTGCCCGAGTTCAGCTCATGCCGACTCCGTTTTTTACTTTTGAGCTCCTGTTAACAGAGAATGGAGGATTTAGAGGCCGCCTCACAGGTATTAGCATCGGCACCGTGAGCCAGATGGACAAGATCTGGCGGAGCTTGCAAGCTTTAGGCAACATCGCCTTCGCTTACTCTTATTCCATTATACTTATTGAGATCCAGGTATTAAATCCCTACTCTCGATTCAATCCAACAGTAAAGTTCAGCCGTATCCTTCACTCGCATCGTTGTGTTGGTGTGCACTCAGGACACGATAAAGGCTCCGCCACCATCGGAAGCAAAGGTGATGAAGAAGGCGACCCTTGTTAGCGTGGCAGTGACCACCATCTTCTACATGCTCTGCGGGTTCATGGGCTACGCCGCGTTCGGAGACTTGGCTCCCGGCAACCTCCTCACCGGATTCGGATTCTACGAACCCTACTGGCTCCTCGACATCGCTAACACCGCCATCGTCATCCACCTCGTCGGCGCCTACCAGGTCTTCTGCCAGCCGCTCTTCGCATTCGTCGAGAAATGGGCTGCCCGGGCGTGGCCGAACTCGGAATTCGTCACCAAAGAGATCCAGGTGCCCATCGCCTCCGGCACATCTTACAAGCTTAACCTCTTCAGACTAACATGGCGCGCCGTGTTCGTGATCGTGACCACCGTCATCTCGATGCTCCTGCCTTTCTTCAACGACGTGGTCGGCTTCCTTGGCGCGATCGGCTTCTGGCCGCTGACCGTGTACTTCCCCATAGAGATCTACATTGTAGAGACGAAGGTCCCGAAGTGGAGCACGAGATGGGTGTGCCTACAACTGCTGAGCTTCGCGTGCCTTATCATCACTGTCGCCTCAGCCGCCGGCTCCATCGCCGGAGTACTAAGCGATCTCAAGGTTTACAGGCCATTCAAGTAACGTCTCACGGTCCACACAGAATATGTTGGATTGTTATGATTTACCATTGTTGCTGTTGCTGTTGCTTCTGCTGTTCTGTCTGTGTTGTAATTTGATAGTTATACATACAAACTGTTGGGCTTCCTGCATAACTTTAGGGTTAACAAAAAAACAAAGAACACTAGAAAGAACGATAAATTTTCAAATCTGCAATGCCTTTATTTGTCCAAGACTATGTATTTATAGTAGCAAAAGAGATTAATTATAAATTTTTAATTGAGGAAGAAATCATCCACCATAGCCTAAAACAAGCCACGTTCATCCATTTTGAAAATGTTTCAAAGTGGATGATTAGTTCCCAATTCTATCACCTTTGGTTGAGATAACACTTGTTCAAATTATTTTTAACACACTCTTCTAAAGTTTCTTTTTAGAAGAAATAAAAATATATTTTTATCATAGCTTTTGTCATGATATAATTATTTTTAACACGCTTATGAAAGACATGATTCTTCGTCATTATAAAATAGTAGACTAGTTTTCGTAATATATTTTAGTTAGTCTATAATTGTTTCTGAAGATATATTAGAATTTTTCAAAGTTAAATTATTTAATATGTCGGTCTTGTAGCCATGACGTCTCAAAACTTAGAGAGCAATATATTCTTATTTTTTAGTTGTCAATAAAATTGATGATAAAAATATAACTTAATATTTGTTAGATTCAGTTGGTTGTTATAAGAATATAACCCACGATAAAAATATTTGTTATATTTATTTTTTTAGTTGCTAAGGTTGATCATAAATCCTTAAGTGTTCTATCATCTGTATAACTAGCTCAATCCTTTTAGTATAAGAATATAACTTGAAAATTTTTATCTACTTGTAACAAATGCCATAATAGAAAGCTTCTGATATATGTAAGAACTCTTTTAGTTATTTCAAAATAATACTTGCTAGGTCTATCCATGAACCTGGACAATCAAGTAATTATAGACATAACATCCGACCTTTTGAATATATGAGATAGTTTAGCCTTCCAATTTAGCATATGTGTTGCTTCTCATCTATTTTTTCAACTCCATCATCTAATATAAATTTATAATTTGTATCCTTACAAGTTATCATATAAAATCTTTTTAATAAATCTCTAACATATTTTTCTTGGCACAAAACAAATTCATTTGCATCTTGAATAATTTTTATTACTTGGGCTTTTATATATATAATTGGTTCACTTAAATTTTTCTTTGTAAAATTATGTTTAAGAAAGTAATTGTCGATTCTACTATACCATGGCCTCCATACTTGTTTCAAACTGTACAATGCTTTCTTAACTTATAGACCTTTTATCTTTCTACCTTTTGATTTCAACACCATCTGGCTACTTGAAATAAACTTTCCCTTGTAACTTCTCATTCACTAAAACTGATTTAACATTAAATTGATAAGCCTACTATCGTTTCTAGGTTGCCCAAGCTAACACTATTTTAATTGTATCAATTCTAGCAACTGGAGTAAAGATTTTTCAAATATCGTTATCTAAAATTTGAGCATACCCTTATCGTTTCTAGGTTGCCCAAGCTAACACTATTTTAATTGTATCGATTCTAGCAACGGGAGTAAAGATTTTTCAAATATCGTTATCTAAAATTTGAGCATACCCTTTGGTAACTAAATAAACTTTATATTTTTATAACGAACCATCAATATAAAATTTTGACGTATACACCCAATTGAGTTCAATTGCTTCTTTTTCTAAAGGTAATTTTACTAGCTTCCGAGCTTTGTTTTTTTGTCAATAGCTTATAGTTTATCATTCATTGTTTATAGTCATTCTTTTTTTTAGCCACAACATCAAAATAAGTAGGTTCTAAAGCAACACTTGCAATCACTAAATTGATATATTTATAAAAAATTATGAAATTTCCTTGGAGGTATTTTATTATCACTCGAGCCACTAGAATTAGAATCACTCAAAATACAAGATTTAGTTGAGGTATTAACAATAGACAATGTATCATATTTCTTATAAGTTTCTTATTCTCTTACAATTATTGAAATTTTAATTATATTAGAATTTTATAATTCTTCTTCATTAAAAATAACATTACGACTTAATTGTAGGATCATAAAGTCTACAACCTTTTGTTTTATTACTATGCCCCACAGATATATATTTAATACTTTATCATCAAGTTTACTTTTTTTTTAAAATAATATGAGAGTAAGCAACATAACTAAATATTTTTAATTTACTCACTTCAGGCTTATTATCAAACCATGCTTCATGGGGTGTTTTACCTTGAACTCCCCCGGTGGGAAAGCAATTCGATAAATATGACTTTGCTTACAGCTTCTACCCAAAACACTTTTGATACTACTCTCTCTTTTAATCATACACCTAGTTGTCTCCACTACAACATGGTTGTTGTATTCTATTACTCTATTTTGTTAGGGGGTGTAACTTATAGTCAATTCTTATATTTTTATAAAAAATAAAAAGAAGTGAATTCACCACTTCTATCATTATGTAGAGTTTTAATAAAATAACCATGTTGCTTTTCAATATAAGTTTTGAAATTTTAAAAAACAAAAAAGTCTCAGCTTTTTATGTATAATATGCAATTATTCCTTGTCTCTCCAAGGAATTTTTCTACTATTTTTTAAAAATATAAAATTCACAAATAGCATCTTTATTATAATTTTTTAGTAAATCAACTATCATATTATTTTAATTTAACAGTTCTAATCCACTATAATTTAGATCTACATCAGACATTAGCAACCATTTCAAGAGAGGTTCTCACGTTATCTCAAGGCTCGAATCCAAAATCTCGGATTTGCCCACTAATCTATTACCTCAGTAAGATTGTGAGGAAATCAAAAAATTCTTTAAATTATGGTGTCTCTATTAGACCTCTTGCCAATCATGTCAAGAGGTCTAAATGTATTAGAACATGGAAACGGGGCATGCCATTCTCAATTGATTTCACATGCAGATTGAGAGCCCTTTTAATAAAGAAAACGAGGCAAGTATATTTTTTTTATTAAAAACATTAAATATGAACTATTTACAATATTTTTATTTTGACTCTCACAAGCATCATTTTTTCAAGATGGTTTATGCTTTTTTTTACTTTTTCATACTATATATATATATATATATATAGTTTTCTTAGGGCTAATTACATATTACTTATGTAGTTAGTTATCTTTAATATTTTAGTCCCTATATTTTAAAAAATTATATTGATCTTTTTTAATTATGAAAGTAAAACATCTATATCCATTTATCTTAACGTTGTTGGTTTTACCAACAAAAATATAAAAATTAATGATATAAAATTAATTTTAACATTCTAATTGATGATGACGGATGATAACATCGTTGGGGGCCATAAATGATTGTTGTGTGTGATGAGAGTAATAATGAGAGATGAGGACCACTTGACAACTACGTTAATATCAACATAGTTGTTGAGCGATGAAATAACCAATGCAAATGTCGAATGACTCTTTCGTTGCTTGAAAACTACATCAATACCGACATAAATGCTAAGCGGCAAAACAGTCGCTTGACAATTGCATCGACGTCGATGCAAATGTAAAGCGACCCTCACATCTCGTCGTTGCTCTTCTCATCCACAATAACCACCCATGGCTCACAATGTCATCGTTGTCCCAACTACCAACGTCATCCATTATCATCAACTACAATATTAAAATTAATTTTTTATTTTTATTTTTATATCTTCATTGATAAAATTAATAACGTTAGGATAAATAAACTTAGATATTTTATTTTTATAATTATAAAAATATTAATATAATTTTTTAAAAATATATAGATCGCAATACTAAAGGTAATTAATGAGATAATCCGTAAACAATCCTATTCTTTATCACTTAATATGGGGGGATAGTCCAAATATGATCGAATTTAAAATAAGGAGACGGCTTGAAACGACGGCGTATCTTTGTCCGATTAAGACCTTGACATTGGGACAATACCTCGCCTTCCCTCGCGAGCCAAAGCGATCGGTCCGATCGATCTCTTCCCCCTACTTCTAACCCTAAAAGTCTCTCATCTTCTTTGCATTAGGATCCCCACCCACCATGGATGACCAGAAAGGGGCCCACGTTAGGGCCTCCTTATCCTTCTCCTCCGTCTCAGCTTCGTCTTTCGCTGCCGCCTATATCTTCATTGATAAAATTAATAACGTTAGGATAAATAAACTTAGATATTTTATTTTTATAATTATAAAAATATTAATATAATTTTTTAAAAATATATAGATCGAAATATTAAAGGTAATTAATGAGATAATCCGTAAACAATCCTATTCTTTATCACTTAATATGGGGGGATAGTCCAAATATGATCGAATTTAAAATAAGGAGACGGCTTGAAACGACGGCGTATCTTTGTCCGATTAAGACCTTGACATTGGGACAATACCTCGCCTTCCCTCGCGAGCCAAAGCGATCGGTCCGATCGATCTCTTCCCCCTACTTCTAACCCTAAAAGTCTCTCATCTTCTTTGCATTAGGATCCCCACCCACCATGGATGACCAGAAAGGGGCCCACGTTAGGGCCTCCTTATCCTTCTCCTCCGTCTCAGCTTCGTCTTTCGCTGCCGCCGCGCCCCCGAAGGAGGAGCTGCTGCCTCCCGCAGGCGGCGGCCAGAGGGTGCGGTTCTCGGTGGATCTCAAGCCCGGGGAGACCACCATCGTTTCCTGGAAGCGGCTGCTTAAGGAGTCCAGTAAAGGGAGCGGGGGTGGATTCCCTCCCAATGCTTCAGCGGCTGACCCACTTCTAAATTCCCTCGCCCAAGCAGGTGGTCCGGTAGGGTTTCCCTGCCTTCGAGAATTTATTATTATTATTGGCTTCTTGTTTGTTTGTTCCTGCAAATTCTAGGGTTTTGCTGATTTAAAAGTTGCTTCCTCCTCTGCCATTTGAGTGTGTAAAACATTTGTTGATTAGGTTATAGTCATGCTCAAAGTGTTTGTAATGTGCTCCCGGACATCGATGGCATACACTTTATTTTCTGACTGGTCAATATGCTCAATTGCTATATGCATTTCTTTGTTCTTCAGCTTCTAGATGCTCAATTACTAGTGAATGTCACATTGTTAACATATTAATTAGTTGTCATCGGCTCTTGAATGACAATGATTGCACTAGTTCACTGCTAAAAGAAGAATGGCCGAATAGATGACTATACTGATAGTAATTAAGTTTCAGCAAAACACCAATACCTGTAGTTGAATGTTTGATGCTGTTATTATGAGCATTCAAGTGTTGACACTCATATTGCAATTAACTAATGTATCTGAATTATCTAAAGTCATCTGTTACCTATTCAGTTTAGTTCTTGTTTTCAATTTTTTAATATGTAAATCTTGTGTCCATGCACATTGAAGAATTTAATTGTCTTAGGAGAGTTATGGTTTTTTTTTTTGCGGGCAGAACTACTTATGTGCAACCATGCAAAAGCCATGTTTCTTCATTGAGCTTTTTATATCTCCCTATTACATTTCCTTTTATCTATATGCATGAACATAGACATAGCAATGTACCAAATATGAGAAAATTGATGACCCATGTTTTATAATGTTTTTGTGTATTTGCTATCATCCTTGAGAATTCTTTTTAAATTTGTCTAATTGTTGAGTTCAGCCTGCAGCAAATGAATTAGAAGATGCAGTTCCACCTACAAATCGTTTTAGTGCAGTTATTGAGAAGATTGAACGCCTGTATGTGGTATGAACTATGAAGTGCTTTTTTGGTCAAATGGTTTATGAAAAGATTATTGTTATTTTGAATATAAATCTTGTTGGTTTGTGATTTGGTGATTTAGCTAATCTTTAAAGTTCTTTGATACAGGAGCTAATCTTGAAAGTTCTTTGATTCAGGGCAAACAAAGCAGTGATGAAGAACTTGATGATATCCCATGTGACGATCAATATGACACCGAGGATTCTTTTATAGATGATACTGAGTTGGTTAGTGCTGTTTACCTATGTATAAATATTATTGGCATATGGTCAGATTCTATAAGCTATTGATTGCTGAAACTCCTGACTTATTTTTTAAATCCAATGATCTTTGAACCATTGCTATATTACACTAATGAACTTTTTTATTTGCTGTTTTCTAATGAAAGTGCTTGCTAAATTTTTGGAAAAAAGGCAGTATCTTATGAATGCTTTGAATAATTAATCTTTTTCAAGTTTAACTTAAATGCTATTGAAGCTGGGACTGTGAGGAGTGACAAGGATAAAGAGGCTTCAAATTACCTGGATAGGTCTCTTTTTGTGGCTATGATCTCTCTACACTAGAGTAGCTGGAAAGTCAAATATATTAGATTTGTTCTTCACTATGCTGAATCTGTCCTATCAAGAAGCACCTCTACTCTGGACATAGAAAGGAGAAATTTGCTTCTCCAATGGTTCTAAAATTTTCTTGAGTTACTCGAAAATTAAAAAATGTTGTGAAAATTCTGATTCTTCTGGTAAGTTATGTACATTTTCATTGTTTAGCAGGTTAGTTCTGTTTGGAGGTTGTATGTTTTAAGAGATTCTGAGATCAGTTCCACATGTATCTTCGTGGAAACACTTTCTCTTGTGGCCTGATCTCTCTATTCCAATTTTGGTAGTTTAGAGCTGAGTTTCAAAGTTTCCTTTCGATAGTGTGAGAAGCTGCGATGAAGGAGGGGAAGAGGGAGGAGGGAAGAGAAGGGAGAATGCAATGGTGAAGGAAGTGCTCGCTGGAGAAAGATGCTGCCGCTGCTACCGCCATTCGCAACCATGGTTCGCCGAAGAAAACACTGGATTTGCTGGATAAGAAGACCTGCTGCGATTAGGGCTTGGGTGCGTTGGAGGGGGGCGTGGTGTTGACACTAATAGTTCAATCGAACCAGATGATTCAAAATTGACTCGACCTAGCTTGATTTGAATCAAGAGGGTGCCTGGCCTGCCCATCACTTGGGCCTAGGCGAGCACCTAGGTTGCACTCGGTCAAAGTCGCTCGCCTGACCCATCTATCGGGCGCTCAGGCCTCACCTTGCATCGCTTAGGGCACCTAGACGAGTGTCCGGGTGATTGGTGACTTCACCAAATGGATCTAATATAGCAAAACAAGTGTGAATGAACAATTTATTGTTTATTATGGATCACATGACTTAATTTTTTATTTTTGCCACCTTTACTTGTTTAACATTTAATTTTATGGGTAATACTATTTTGCAGGATGAATATTTTCAAGTGGACAAAATGTCAACCAAGCACAATGGGTATTTTGTCAACAAAGGAAAGTTAGAGCAGATGTAAGTTTTCTCCACATGGTTCAGTTTTACGATCGCCTTCATATTTCTCTAAGCCAATCACTCTTTTGGTTAGTTGATTAATGCAAAGCTTTTTATTTTTTTTCTACTTTTAGATCAATCTTTCTGTTGGTAGGTTTTCTTGTGTTTGTATATGCTTTTTTTTCCTTTTTTCACTAGAATGTTGTCTTCATATTTTCATAGCCATTTTTCTCAACTCCGTTTTATAGCAAGGATAACAATGCTGATTGACAAAGTCAGAATGTGCCATGCTAAAAATTATGGCATTTGCCACGTTGACTAGTTTCTTTCATTGTTTCATTTTATTTCTTTTTTCATTGACATTGTCATTGTCTTTGACGATAATTTAAGGATAATGTATATCCATAACAACACTTAGAGTTTGATGTGGGGATGGTATGATTTACTCCTTTTATTTGGGTTCTTTTTTTCCAAAGTAGTTCCTAACCAAAAGGCTCTTGCTAAAGCTTTATGTCTTTCATTTCTTAATTGATTTGCTATTGACATAGACATGAGCTAATTGAATTTGGGTATTGGAGGTGCCTATTAACACAGCCTTGGTTTTTGGTAAGTTTGGCCTTTTATGATTTAGGTAAGCTAGGTTCCAGTTATAAAATGTGCCTTTTTCTTGCAACGACTGTTGGATTGTGCACATCATAATATTTAATTTTAGCCTACCTCTGTTGGATTGGTATGTAGTTCCATACTTGGTGATATGTTGATTTGCACCAGCTGATATATTTGAAATTATAATAAAAACTGAATACCCAAGCTGGCAAGCCATATGATCCAATGTTGATACATGATCAAACAGGTAAATACCAGTCAGTACATCACAGTCTGAACTCTGCTTGAACCTTGCATTGGCAACAGCCTTGTTCATTGAGCTATTCTTTCTAGAGAATGAATTTAAGTAGCATGCAATAGTTTTGCATATTGGGAGTGCTCCATTGATGGTGGTTGCGGATATTCCAAAATGTGATGTATGATTATATCACCATATTTCTTTGGGTCATGTAGCATGACTGACTGCAGTGATTGCATATATGGTCTACCTAGACATGTATATGTAGCTATGTTCACAACCATGTATAGTCATGTGGTTGCATGTGCAGTTCTCATAAGCAAGAAATATGTTATTGTCTACTGTTATATTGTTTTGATAACATTTCATAATTTGATTATATACCCCTTTGCACATATATTATATCTTTTCACTTGATCTCTTTGCAGTTTTTTTCTTACATTTGATTGTATATATAACTTTTTGATATTTTAATATTTACTTCATGTGTACCAATTGCCCACATATACATCTGTATTATGTATGTTTTGCCTTGATCTTCTGCATATTGAGGACATTTTAGTAAATTGGTGGTTTGGTTTAAAACAATTTGTAGATGGTAAATTTTATCTAATATGGAAACATCAATTACTGGAGCAGAGTTTCTCTTCTATTTTCTTTGTCTTCTCTTGGAATTACTTTTTCTTGGTAGTACACCACTAGTGATTGTGCTGGGAGAAGCATCAAGGATACTTCATTCTGTTGGTACCATTGGTCGGATATCAACATGTGAGGGAGGCTGTCCTCAAGAAGTGTGGCACTTGGACATCAAGAAAGTCCAACGTATTTAATATAGTTGTATTCTTGCCAAGATATTCTGGTTTGTTTGATTTTTTCTAGCTTCAGTGGCCATTAGCTTATTTGTTTTATCTCTTTGTATTGTTTTAAAATAGAAATTCATGTTAACCATGTGTTTACTTGTGGTCTCACCTATGAGTTTTTTTTTTCCTTCAGACAAGATTTTAGAACTGCATGTACTTTTTGACCGTTCACTCTGTCCCTGTGACAGTATCATCTAGTGCAATTTTGTTTGTAAACAATCAAACAACAATTCTAAGTGTTCTATTTGATCTTCCTTGTAATAGTGAGCCTAGCACATCACTTAAGGAGGCACCAAGCAAAAGAAGAAGAAACGACTCCACAAAACTGCATGGTGATGGTAATGTCCTTGTTCCCAGTGGCCCTGTAATTGTTGGCAATATGCACATCAAGGATGCTGCTAGGAATGCACCAGAGGTAGGAAGGAAACCAAAGCCTGGAAAAATTTATGCAACATATGGTGTTCGTGAACATTACAGTGAAGAAGGCAGACATATAAAATATAAATCAAAAGGCACTACAACAGCTTACAAAAGTAAATCTTCTGATTTCACCATCAAATCAGAAAAGCAATCAACCAAGGTATCTGATTCCTTGCAATCAATCATGAGAGTGCCTTATAAGGATGGTTTTTTGCGACCTTTGGAACTAAAGTGTCTTGATAAGCATAAAGATGTAGTACTTGCTTTAAAAAATACTGGCCACAGGTCAAGAGCAAGTGATTCATTTGGTCCGTTGTACCAAGTATCCTGTGATGAAGGTCACATGGAATTTCAGTCAAAAAAATTGCTACATAGTGAAGCTGGAGAAGTATATGCTAAAATTCGAAGTAAGGAGAGATATGGCTCCAGTGATTTTCTTGCTATGAATTCTCCTGGGAGTGCCCATCCTATGCATGAAGCAGTGAGTTTTCTTCTTTACAAGTACTTTTGAGTTGTTACGTATTATGTTTGTTATACACTTTATGTTAAGAAATTACTTCTTTTAAACTTGCTTTGTATTAGTTTTAAGTGTTTTAATTTTTTATTAGTTAAGGAACTCTATTCGGTGTCGATCTGAATTTTTAAATTCTAGTTAAACTGATCTGTTGTCTATAAAATACTTCATATGTGATAATATCTTTATAATATCAATTTTACAATCCTGTTAATTGCTGATAGCTGCAGATATTATAGATGTACATGAAGTAAATGACCTCACAGTAATTCTAAACTAGTAATATTATTATATGTTATGATTATCCTTCTAAATATATATGGCTGTGAACAGATGTTTTGAGTCTTTTGACAACTCAAAAATTACTAAAATCAGTATCCGTAGTAATGGTATAAATCCACAATGGATGGTTTGGAATGAAAATTCCTATTTCTTCCTTTTGTTTGAAGTTGTTGATAGAATCATGAAATAAACTGAAACAAATAGATAAATTTTCAGCCTTTAGGTTACTCATCTGCCTTCACTGTGACCTGCTTCTTTGTATAAAGAGCTAATCCTCCTTTCTACATTTTCTTCCATTTTCCTCTTTCACAAAGAAAATAAAAACTTTTGAATCTAATAATGTATGTCTTTAAAGAGGCATGTTTTGGTACCTGCATATCTCCACTCAAGATCATGCACATGAAGAAAACTGCTCTTGGAAGGATTGCTGTGGTTCTTTGAATGCCATTTTCTTTCTTTACAAGACCAATGAAGTCCTATCTCTAGTCTTATACTTGTGTTATGTGCTCTTCTAAGCTTTGAATGACTATTTATTGTTCTCTTGTCAGAATATTTTCATTACTGGAGCAAGAATTCTACAATGTGCCTGTTTGCTGTAACTTATAGTGAGTCAGTCAGTTAGGGGAAGAATTATGGATCTTATTAATATCTTAATGGGCTAAATCTATCATGTTCCCGCCCCCCCCCCAAAAGGGTAAGAATTTGAAAGGAACTAATATAAGATGTTGGCATGCTTGTAGCTGCTGCTAAAAGTTGACCCATATATTATTCTATATCTTCCGGGACATTTATCTTTAAGCAACCTGTAATGACAACCCTCTCCCCCCAATAGAATTCCTGAAAGATTAATATTTTGCACACACTAGCAACTGTGATAAATTATGATGCTCCTATTAGCTCTTTGTCTCTGTCATTTGGAACAAGTGAATGAGTTCTTACGTGACTGCCTATGTAGTTATCTTCTTTCATTGTTTGGGTACAGTTTGGATGGAGGCTGAAGCAATTTATTATTATGATAAATAGAAGCAAGTGGTTTCTTTTGTTTCTTGACCCTTCAGTTGGATATAGTTCCTGTTATTCATCATCTAAGAATGACAATGTTCTTCTCTATGTGCTATGTTCAACGATTTTATGTTGCTATTTGATCTTATCTACTGCAGCAGCATCTGTCCACAAGGGCGAAAGGAAGTTCCTCTGTCAGGCCTAAAGGGACCACACTTGAACGAGCCATCTGTGACCTCGAAAAGATAGTGGCTGAGTGTTATGTCTCTGAGAATATCATTTTGCTTTGTTGTTAACAATAATTTTCCTTATTTGTAATTAGTTATTAATTTGAAATTATCTTTATAGGTAGACCACCAAGTCTTGATGTTCAGGAGGTGGATCTGGCATTTCAAGGCATTAAGAGGAGACTTCCGAAGGAAGTAAAGCAGAAGCTTGCTAAAGTTGCAAGATTATCGGTATTACTGAGTAACCCTCATTTTTTATTGCTGCTTAGTGATTGACCTAATGATCTGCACAGCTATCATCGGGCTGTGTACTCAAAACCTATGACTTTATGTTTCTTACTTAGATGTCTACACTTACTACTGAAATATTTTCCAACAGTTTGATATACTTCAGTCTTCTGCAAGGCACCTGGAGTTAGTAGCCTTTACTTGTTAGAATAACAGGACTTTCTAAGAAATCTTTGCGTTGAACTTGAAAAACATAATTCATGTTAAGACTTAAAGAGTGGTTTATCACATGGGAATGCAAAATCAGTCGTAGTAGTCGGTACGGTTCAATTGGTATCTATCATTCCGACTGCCAACCGAGATGCAGTCCGCCACCATTTCAGGCAGTCTGGTTCAAATTATGCTAGAACTCCTACCCAATCCCGGTGCACCAGTTGAAATGTGGTTATCACTATAGATGATTTGTTGGATTGACTCAATACGCTACCACTACTGCTACCACTGCCATACTGTGAGTCCCCCCGACTGATGTCTCATCGCTTCCTCATTTGTGTTGGTACTCCAAGGAAGCCTGTATGAGAGCTGTGAGGTCTGGGTCAACATCATTGTTGTGATCTTGTACTCATCATAGACTCGTGGCTTCGTAGAACACTTACCAAATTCCTCCAGTTGGCCTTCCCCTGCAGCTGCAATGCTTTTCGGGTATCAAGTTCTTCTTGGAGGGCCCTTGTTATCTTTTGAGAAACTTATATGCATTTTGCAACATTGGGAGATCCATCGGCTACATGTTGCTTCAAATGGATTAATCCTCCACTCCTATTGATATAATTGTAATGGATGCATTGCCAATGATGGCATTTCCCCAAGTGACAAGCATGCTACCATGCCAGATTGTGAGATTGTTGCTTTGGGGCTATTTTCCTATGAAGAAGTTGTCAAATTATAACCAGATCCCCAAATTCATAATCCTACCAAAATGAGGACTTGAGCCACACAGATCCAGGCTTGATTCACAAAGATCGTACTGGCCATACCATACCGAACTGGCCAAATTTGCATTCCATGGGTAAAAGTAGTCAAATAAGACTGGCTTACATTTGTTCATTGAGGTTCAGTTGAGTTATTAAAGTAGAAGCTTTCAACTATTATTGATCCATCTGAAGAAAAGCAATTCAAGTATAATAAAAAATGTTATATAGTTGATGGAGAAACTAAGAAGTGAAAATTAAGTTCACGAGGCTATGAAAATGGCCCCAAAATGCTCTTGGATCTTACCCATAAATATATAAGAAATAAAGATTTAAGATGTAATTGCATCAATTTCTAGGTCTCACATTGCAAGATCTCCAAATCTGCTCTATACCACACTTTTGTTTCTCACTAGGTTTTTCCTGCTTTTTTGTCAGTGTCCTTGACTTCCCTTATAATGAAGTTGAGAATAATTTCAGCCATTCTTGCATAAATTTTTGAAAGGTTTATAAGAAATAAATAGTCAAAATACGATTACAATCTTTGGCGATTTGATGATGGTTTTTAGAAACAACCGACCTAATTGCATCCTTTTATTTTTAGGTTCTATTTTTTGCAAGGCCTACACCTTCACTTGTGGTGGTCCCCTGATCCATGTCCGGACTGGTATGGGTTTGGTCTATTCTAACATACCGTGTGTCAGTACATTGGGACATGTCGTGAACCTTTGGGGGAGGGTGAGGGAAGGAAGAAGAACTAGGAAAAGAGGAAGAAGGAAGAAGAAGAGGAACGTGGAAGAAGGATGAGGAGAAGGAAGAAGGAAAAAGAGCAAGACAAGGAGAGGAGGGATGGTGAGCCACGAGTGGCGAGCGTCAGCCATGTGAGCGATGGTTGTGCGAGCAACGAGTTGTGGCTATGAGAGTGACAAGCAATGGCCATGCAACTCGTGCGGCTCATGATTATGAGGAGTTGTGGAACTATAACTAAAAGGGG
Source organism: Musa itinerans (assembly GCA_001649415.1). NCBI lineage: Eukaryota > Viridiplantae > Streptophyta > Magnoliopsida > Zingiberales > Musaceae > Musa > Musa itinerans. Next base: position 25,213 of record LVTN01001790.1, read on the forward strand.
GTAAAACTGTTTATATATATATTTATATATAAATAATATTTGAACCACTAGATTTCTTAGTTTGGGCTGGTCTGTGTAACGATTGGCGGTCGGATTATTACTTTTGCGTTTTTGTCTGCAAAGGGTCAGCGTCCCGAAAACCTCTTATGGTTCTTTAAGAACCTATAAAAGAGAAGACGAGTTAGAGAAAGCGTTTAACTCGAGATTCACAAGTAACCATTTCAGCAAACATTTGATAGGTAATGCAAATTACAAACATGGACTTTGCAAACTCTGAACAGTCGCGCGACAAAGGGTCTAAGGTGGTTCGCTACGGCCCAAAGTCCCCGTAAGTGCCCACATGACACTGTTGCAGAACAACGTAGCGAACCAAACCTAGACACTATCCCAAAGGCCCATCCGGTCACGTGCCACCCGAGTAGCTTTTGGGTGCTGTATTGGCTGACACTCCGCACCACTTTACGGAGCTAGAAAACCCTCAAAATGACTGTGTGGATGGCTTGTTTCTAGGCAGTTTTGCCTCTGCATGATGACTGCACACAACCTGCGTTTACAAGCCTGAAACGACTATAAAAGCCAACCAAACATGAACAAAACCAAAAGATACGGACATACATGAGTATTACATCAAATACTTTATTTACAGCTTTATCTGTAACATTCTCCTCAACTTATTCCTTCGACGTCCTTGTTGAAGCCTTTGCGGATGCTGCATCTTCTCGCTACACTCTACTGCTGTTGATAAGTAGTTGAATTTTGATCCGCTATGCTGCTTCAACTTTCCAATGCTTTGACTCTGGTGTGGAGTCGGCCGAGTTGTGCTGATCCTTGTTGGTTCTTGCGGATCCTTTATATGAAATAAAAAATCTTTTTTGTTATGCGCCAATATCTTAAATGTCTCATGCTGCTTGAATTGGGTGAATGCCTGTTAGAGTTTTAACGAGCATTGCCTCGCAAACTTTGGAGGTTTTTGGGTCTTTCCTCCGTAAAATTTGTCCATCGATTCTTCTTCTGTTTAGTTATCGCCTCCAAGTAGGTTTGCACCACTTCTGCTTTCGATTGACATTCTGTTGGGAAATAAAGCGGACAATCTACTCTTGGTAGAACCAATTACCATTGATGAGGATTTTACAACTATTATCTTCCACTAAGTTTTTTGAAGGGTTTTTGAACCTATGTAGAGCTCCTCTACTGGCTAAATAAGAGAACTGGGGTACTCGGTTTCGCCCATTCTCTCAAGAGTTGAGAAGACAAAGGTTACTCGACTTTGCTCACCTCCTTGAGGGTTGTATTCTATGCATCGAGTTGGTTACTAGCCTTCGTCTACACTTTTCTTACACTTCTGAAGCACTCAAAGTGTTTGCACTCCTTGTGTTGAGTTAGCTACTGCGATTCGCCTTCTCATTGCCATCGAACTTCTGGAATACAAGAAGTTTTGCCCGAAAAGAGCAAAATTTCACCTCAACTTAGAGCAAGTCTCTAATAGTTTTAGTCGCCTTTGGGATTATACCATCTTCATTATTTTTGTCGCCTACTCTTTTGAGTAGAGAAGATATAACACCGTGTACTGCTTCATCCTTTAGTCAAGCATTCATGCTTTAACCTAAAGTCCTCTATTTTCGGATATTTTAATGAGAAGCCTGTTGACATTGGTCTTACGAAATTCCCAGGCCTCTATCTTGTAGCCTTGCTTCGGTGCTTGGAGTTTGCCTCTGCATTCTTTACCTCCTCGGCCCCTTTTGTGACCAAACGCTTTCCCTTCATATAATCAAGGGATCAATGACTCCACGAAAGTCCCACCTTTGTGGTACTATGATGCCCATGGCGCTACTATCTGTTGCCTCACACTTGTGTTCTTTTCTTCGCGATCGGTGGATCTGCTTCTACGGCACCGTGGCACTCTTTCGAGTCCATCTCTATTCTAGCCAACGCTCGATTTTGAGTAGCTGAGTCCCTCTGGACTCGTCGTCACTTCCTCGCCCTTTTCAACCACATGCTTCAACACCTTTGTGTTCTTTGAGCAATTTCCCTTGGTTGATGGAAAGATAGATTGTAACTCCCATGTATGGTCTTGGCCATCATGTTGTAGGGCTCGCGTCAATTCTGTTCTCCCTAGCTTTATTGGTAGCAATGTTCGCTTACTCATCTTTGTCCTCTGACTTGCTGGGCTTCCTTAAGTGAATATGAGCCTTGAGTAGTCTAACTCTCTGATCATACATCTGTATAATTAAGCCCCCCCCCCCCATGGGACTCACTAGTACTTGCACTCGAAAGTATTCCTCGGTGGTATATAGCCCCTATATGTTGATGACCAAGGCTTTCATCCGATGCAAAATTCGATGCATTCACGGAAGAACCGCCTCTACAGTATCATGGCATTCACTCCTTTAATCCATAGCCCTTCTTGTCGTTATGTTGTTCATCGAAGTGGAGCTCCCAATCATACCTTTGTATGACCAAGTCCCTCATGGGACTTCTCTTGTGTGTCTCGCATTGTCTCGAACTGTTTCACCACGATTCGCTACACTATGTGTTGCCTCCTGGTGACATCTCCATTATATTATGATCTTTGTGGGATGAACTCGGATTGCGATCTCTCCATATGTAGCCTCTGCCAGCACATTGCAGGGCCTCCGTCACCTCTGATTGTATTCGCTCCTTTGGTAACGAACCTTCATCCACCCACTCTTAGGTTACACTCGGACGAAGCATAGCTCTAGGATACTCCGTCACCCAGCAGCTCTCGAAGTCCATTGACTTCGTTGAAATTGGTGCGCCATTATCTGGATCCTAGGCCTCTGGCCCCCTAGCACACTCTCCTCTGTGCATTGTTTCCATCGCGACAACTCGAATGGCAGCACTGTGGCATATTCTTCAAAAGTACTCGCCTCCGTATCCTCTTGCCCCGTGCCAAGGCCTTCTGACTCCAACTTTGCCTTTGCAAGTTGAGTTGCCTTAGTTCCTCCGTCAAATGCTTTATCGAGATGAGGTGCATGTGTCTTGAAGCTCCCTTCATCTTTGGTGCCATGCAGGATGACTTCGCTCCATTAGAATAAGGGACCTATGGAACGACATGATCCTGCTCTTGCCTCTGTAAAAGTTCATGCCCTTGACCTTTGTCCAAGGAAAGCTTCGTGCCTCTGTTCCATGTTTCATCTTCTATGTCGACTCCCTTCATGCGACTTGGGCACTTCACCAAGTGCCACCTAAGTTGCTCCGTCTCGCGGTTTGCATTGAGTTGATGATGGTCCTCCCGTCCATCATTCCACGGGTTAGCCTTCCGTTGAGTCCGATTTTCACATTGGCTCTAAGTGTGTCTTTGTTTGGTGTTGCCTTGGGTCGGTGCCTCACTTGATCTCACAATGCATCCACTAACGTATTACCTCATGCGATATCATGCGATGACTCATTGCCGCTTGGTTAGTTCGTTAAGCTTTGTGGAGTTACTATCTTGAGGTACTTCTTAACATGTGTGATCCGTTGCATATGATTCTCCCTTTGGAGAACCGAGATTTATTTCTCCTGGATATCTGTCCCGTTGGGGCAACTTTCCTCTTCGCATTCTTTCCTCTGGAAGTTTCAAAGACTACCATCCCCTTAAACTATTCCGCTTTGCTGAACAAACTGTTCATTGTTCTACCCCTATGAACGCACTTGCTAGATTTGCTAGATTGCGACTCTCCGCCAATACAACATCCGTTGCAACCCTCAATGCCTAGCAACATGCTGAACTTGTTGCACACTTCAGCTTCCTACGGACGTATCCTTCCCATACCGAAGAGAGTTTCAATGCTCCATAGCGTCGAGTTTCAGTTGCTTTGGGATGTCCATGGATAATCCATCATCCGCATACAAGCCCTTACATGAGTACCAAAATTTTTAAGTTAGCAATTCCCTCACTTTTGTGAGCTTTGCACAATTCTTTCGGTCATTGAGCAACTCATCCCACCTTGCATAGTCTCATCCTTTGCCAAGCACTCCGCTTGCCTTGAGCATTGTCAAGTTTAGTTGCGAACGCCGAGTCGTAGCTTGAATTCAGCCATCCCAACCTTTGTGCGTTACACGCTCTTTCTAGCTCGATTGTCCTCGTGGTGTCTCTTGCGCGAAGGTTGGTCATTCCTCTGAATGCTAATCTCGGATGTCGGCTCCTATGAGCGACTCCTTTCCTTACACCTCGACGCTCATTTCCTCCAAATGGTCGCACGTACTAGTTGCCCTCAATGTAGCCCCGTTAGGTCCCTCACGTTTGCATGCCAAGTGTTTCTAAGTGTGCTTGTCCTACTCTGATACCATATGTTATGAACTTAGCTAGTTTTGCCTAAATCGTGCGATAGTGATTTAAAAAGCGTTAGACGCCAAGGTCTTAAAATGCTCGGGGCATTATGTGCTTGCATAGGCGCTTGCTCGAGCGAAGCGAGACGCTCTAAAATATTAAAATATAAAAAATATATAATATAATTAAAAATATGATATTAAATTAAAAATATACTATTAATAGTATATTACTTAAGTTAGAAGGAAAAAAATTCTCTAAAATATTAAAAATATAAAACATGTATAATATAATTAAAAACATAATTATTTAAATTAAAATATGATATTAAATTAAAAATATACTGTTAACAGTATATTACTTAAAGTTAGAGGGGGAGAAAAAAATTTTAACAGTAACAAAGGGAGATAGCAGTAGCGACGGAGGATTAGTTTAAGATAGTTGCGATAGCGCTATGAATAACAACAACAGCAACGACGGAGGTTGTGGATAGCAGTAGCGGCAGCAAGGGAAGCTGCAGACAGTAGCAGCAGCAGTGACAACGTCGAAAGCTGTGGACAGCAGCGACGACAACGACGGAAGCTGCGGACAACAGCAACGCAAGCGATAAAAGCACTAGATGACATCTGTTGGTGGTGGAGGAATATGCGGTCCTCTCCCTCGACAGTGGAAGGAAGCGAAAGTGGAAGGAAGCTACGGGGGTTGTCAAACTCGTTCGTCAACAACAGAGGAAGGCTTGGTTCGCTACGTCTGCAGCGGAGGTAGAAGCAGTGCCAGGGTTCCTCGGGGTCGCGCGGGCGTGAAGCATGGCTTTTGAGGTAAGAAACTACGAATCAAACCAGCCTTAAACTGGTTTGGTTTGCTTAATTAAATCGGGTGCTTGCTCAAAGCGCCCAGCGCTTACGTTCGGGCGAGTGCCTAGGTGGCGCCTCATTGAAGCGCATCGCCTAGTGCGCACACGAGGCGCTTGGGCCTCGCCTCGACTGAGCGCGCTTAGGCAAGCGCCCGAGTGCCGATTTAAATCACTGTCGTGCGACATCTTTGCGTGCCCATTCGCAAAGGGTCAGCCTATCTGAAATCTCTTATGGTCCCTTAAGGACCTGCAAAAGAGAAGATGGGCTAGAGAAAGCATTTAACTCGGGATCCGCAAGTAACCATTTTAGCAAACACCTGATAGGCAATGCAAATTCAAATATAGACTTTGCAAGTTCTGAACGATCGTGCGACAAAGGGTCCAAGGTGGTCTGTCGTGACCCAAAGTTTGCGCAAGTGCCCACATGACACTGTTGCAGAACAACGCAGCGAACCAGCCCTATATACTACCCCAAAGGCTCATCCAACCATGTGCCACCATAATAGCTATTGGGTGTTGTACTGACTAACACTTTGTACCACTCTACGGAGCTAGAAACCCAAAATAGTTGCCTGGATGTTTTGTTTCTGGGCAGTTTTGCCTCTGCACGATGATTGCACATAACCTACGTTTACAAACTTGAAACAACCATAAAAGCCAACCAAACTGGGGCTGCCAAGCCTATTGCAAGCCCACTATATGCTATGCAAAGTATGAACAAAACCGAAAGACACGGACATACATGAGCATTACATAAAACACCTGTTTACAGCTTTGTTCGTGACAAAACGGGTAAATATAACTTATTAGTCAGACCTCTTACTTTTCAGTGTATCAATTATGACGCTGTAGAACACTGACCTGCATTCGAATACTTGATTTTTTTGCTCTTCCCTTATGCTTTCCCCATAAAGTATGTTTTGGCTTGTACCTTCAATCTATACAAAAATAGCTTCTACCAAATATATTTTGGCCAGGATTTAGAGATTTCTTGTCTCCTAGTTATGATTTGACAAACACTTAGCTTTGCCTATTGAATTTTTGGCAACATAAAAGCAAATAACTTCCATTGTTATTGCAGGCAAGCCAAGGTAAAATTTCTGAAGACGAGCTGGTTGATCGACTTATGGGTATTCTAGGTCACCTAGTACAGCGCAGGACATTAAAGGTAACATTTTAGAAAATCTAAGCCTTGTTTTTGACTGTTTATCAGGAGCTAAAGTTTGCTCATCTATTATATCTAGATTATGCTAGTCATGAAACTTCATCTTGCATTTTCTGTGCGATCATATGGCATCATTTAATAGGTTTGCCATACAGTGTACATACAAAGATCTATGCTGATAATATTATTGATATTTATTCAAACATTTGGGTAGTTATTCTTTCAAGTAGCAACTGAATTTTGTTTGGTTGTTTTATACTCACAATTATCTCTTTCCTCATTAATTCATAGCCAGATGAATGGGTTTGCCAATTAGGGGTGCCTCACATGGTACAGTTGAATTAGTAACTTCGGTAACCCACTTTGCCCTCTTTTCCTTTAAGATCACTTGAGTAATGAAGGCTTACATTATTGCTGTCACTTTGGCCAATATAGAGATCAATTTGTTGAGAAAAGTTGGTCTTGATAGTTTGACAAGCAAATCCACTTCTGTCATTGAAGTTCTAATTCCTAAGGGATAAAATTGGTTGAAAAAAAATGCTATTTTTCATCTTCAATAATTTTTTTAGACTCTTTTTACATGGATAAAATAAGTTACGAAATTGAAAATTGCTTTATCAAAATTTCCGTGTTGGACTAATTATCATTCCCTGAACTCAAAGGATAAGCTGGGTGTTTACAAAGGATTTTTCTCCTTAACATAATGCTAGGCCTTTAGTGTACACATAAGAGAAGACACCTAACCTCAACACTTACATAGAAGAAACATATTTGTAGCCTTGATTAATATTACCTTAATATATATTGTCTTGGATGTGGGAAAAGTTCTGTTCTACAAATTACTTCTCTACCGTGTCATTGAGGTTCAAGTGAACTATCACAAAGGACTAACACATGCTTGTTAGAAACATCTTGAAGATAGTCAAGTTTTCAGCATGGAAAAATCATGAATTGACTGATGTGAAACATGAATGTGATCTAACAGTAGTCACTCATGATATTGGAATGTTTCTGTCATACTTGGATTAGGAAAAAGTCTCCTTACTGCATCCGAAAACAACGTGTGCCAACAAAATTTTACTTGGAAGTCCTTTTGTTTGCTTTAAAAGCTAAAAAATTGAAAATGCTAAGATAATTTTCTACTGCAAGAAAAGATTTGCTAAGGGAATTATGACAGTGGTTGTATATGATATCATTTGAATACCATAGAATGTGTAAATTGGTACTCCAAATTTTCAACATTCCTTTGTTTACGAGCCTGTGGATAATTAGAATTACTGCTGCAAACTAATAGAAACAAGGAGCTAAATACTGTTGGATCGATATATACAACCGGTATTTTCTGGTCTGACCAAGGACCAGTACTGGTTGGTATTAAATTTTTTATTTTTATTTTTCTGGTGATACTGGATGACATCCTTTATTGTACTGGTCAGTTTCCCAAATCAGTATCCGAGATAGATTTAAGTATTTTAACAAAAAATTCTGCATTTATCAATGAAATAGCAAAACATTTGTCACATGGGACAAACAAAAGCTAATAATGAATCGCCGTTGGCATGTCGTTGTACAATTATTAGAAATGAAATCTTAGTCAAAATAGAAATTAATAATTCAATGTTTTTGGTCGCTTTACATTTTATTTTATGATTTTACTGTTAGCAGTCCACTTTATCTAGTTAAAGGCTTCAAAGTACTAATATACATTGTGATCTTACAAAGTGCATAAAGAGTTTTGGTCAAAATCTAATTGGCAACTTACTTTGTAGATCTAGTTAATATGGTTGCAATGCTGTTGATAGTAATAATTAATAAAAGATAAAATAGGTACTCTTGTTTTTTAAAAAATAATCATGTTGATGAGATAATTTATGGAGTTTTTCTTTTGTATTTTTGTTATGTGCCATCACAAAGATTGAACTGGAGATGGTGCAGGCTTTTTCTTTGTCGTTGATGGATATTATATGGTTGTATGCATGGTCTGATGTATAGTCCGAAGTGAGTGGAATGCTCTTGTTATTAGTGAAATATACTAATCATATATTGTTATTAGTATGTACAATAGCCTAGATAACTTTTCATCCTTATAACCTAGACTTCTTTTTCATTTATGCCTTAGATATAGGTTTCTGCCATTTCTATTTCCTACAGTCTAATAGTTGATATTTCTTGCTGTAGAGAAATATGAGAGTGATGGTTGAATTAGGTCTTTCAGCAAAACAGCAGAAAGCTGATAGATTCCAACAAGTAAAAGGGGCAGTCACTGAGACTATCAGAGCACGTGTTTCTCAGTTGAAGTCCAAGGTATGCTTATAAGTCATGTTAATGGAACCGTATTTCATTGACTGGTTGACAAGCTAATTGAATCTGGTTTATTTTTAGAACTCCACTTCAGCTATTGCCTTTTCATTTCTTATGATGTCTTTCTGTGACAGTTACCTGAGCTACAAGATGGTTCAGCTGATAATTTTCAGAAAATTAATAATGATGAAAAAAGAGTTTTGAAAGGAAGATATAGTATGGATTCTGCTCTAGAAGACAAGATCTGTGATCTCTATGATCTTTATGTTGAGGTACCAAATGTAACTAATATCTCAAGGATATTTTGTATCAAGATGAAATCTGGAAACCTATTTTCCAATGGGAAGAGAGGATTTTGGTTGAGGAGAGCATTTTGAGATGATATATTCTGTAGAACTGGATCTTCTGAAGGCATTGTTAGAAACAATTGGCTTTTAATTTTTGGAGTCTTGTCTTATACTTTATCATTTTCTTTTGTGGATCAGAAGTTAAATGCTGACAGTCCAATATAGTCTAGGCATTTTATGTAGACGAATTTGGTAAATGTCTTTATCTATGTTCTCTGTTTCAGGGAATGGATGAAGACAAAGGCCCTCAAAGCAGGAAGCTCTATGTAGAGGTAGTGTTAGTAGTTCAAGGTTTCTCTTGATTTGATGTTTTATTATACTTTTTGTTTCTTGATATATTTTTTAGTAAAAGTCTACTTTTAGAAACTTTTTAGCTTTCAATAAAATTTGTTTCATATGTTTAAGATTTGTCTGTTTAATCAGAGTTTTGATTTTACTGGAAAAGTTTCTCTTGAGACAGATTATCAGTCTTTCTCTTTGTACTCAGGAGTTTGATTTTCTTCCCATATGCATCTGTTTATGGTTGGTTACTGTTAATGAGAGCCAGCTAGTTTATCATTTCTTTTGCCTATAGGTCAAATCATCAATTGAAAGTAAAGTTTAATAATGTCATTTTCTTTTTTGCTTATTTTCATCTTTAAGCTTCTTTATTTTTTATTTTTTTATTTACATGTTTATTCCTACATTCCAGCTTGCAGAACTGTGGCCCAGTGGTTACATGGATAATGTTGGAATTAAAGATGCCATTCAGAGATCAAAGGAAAGGAAAAGAGCAATTTATAGTCAGCATAAGGTCTTGATATCCCTACTGTATCTATGTGACTTTATGCATCTAGTTCTTTTATTGAGCTAAACTTTATGTGTTATTTAATTAGCATGTTCTCTGTGTAAGCTTTCTTTATATGTAATGATTTGCACATCTCTATCATCTAGATTCTGGATTCCATTTAATTTTCAATCTTTGACATTCTTATTTAGATTTACTAAAATGTTGTCACAGTAAAATCTTAAATGTCAACATTTTTGTCTTGTGTAATTAGCATTTAACACTAACTCATGCTTTAAATTGTTATGGAAGTTGCGAGTGAGATCATATATCTGAAATTGTGGTCTTGATAAAATTAATGATATTTATGTTTTGAGAATGATAAATGTTGTCAGTAATGCCAACTAAAACTTGATTGATCATCTGATAGTCTTGAAACAGCCTCGGCTCCTTTTCACATGGATAATTTCTTCTTTTGGGTTCTATCCTTAAAGCCTTGATAAATACTATGGAATATGAAAATTGATATCTTTGGTACTTAGGTCCAGGTATATTGTAAACTTCTGGTTTCTCATTTTGCTTGTGTATTCCACTTGGTGCTCCCACTAGTGCCGGGCAATTCCATTCCCCGGGAAAGTGTTACATCACTTTCCTGATTCCTTTTGCTTGGAAAAAGCAGCATGCACTAAATTGAACATATACCTTTTCTTGCTAAATACTGGTCAAAGTAATGGATAATAATCTTTTTGTCGAGCTCTTATAGATGTGATTATAATTTCAGAAGGTGCTAGCAAATAGAGCTGCCAATCTCATTCTTGACTAGCGATTGTGTGATAAAGATTTTTTTAATTGCTAATGAATTTTATAACTTGTAGATTCCTTTCCATATGATTAGTTAATTGTGTAATCTGATACAAGAAATTGGGTTTTTTTATGGTGTCAAACATATGTACCACGTTAATCACCAATTTTTTTGAACTAATCTGTGAACATTTTTGCTGGGGCGCTGCACAATTTTAATCTTATTTTCAGAAGTCACATTTAAAAATGAAAAGTCCGCTGTTTAACTCTAGGCCATGTATTTGTGGACACGAACTTTGCCAGCCATCAGAAACCTGCTGTTTATGTGGGAAGTCACTATTATATATTTCTTGAATTTTCAAGGGTAATTATCTGATCTTTCAGATTCCGTGGATGTAAAGGCATTGATATTTCAAGTAATGAAAATGTTCTTTCCTAAGCCTGGGATATTATAGTAATTAGCAATGTTATTCTGACATCTAATTTATTTCAGCTCCAGAGGTTTCCAATTTGTTACGAGGATTGACACAATGCAGGGTCTCTCTTGTAGCTCTACTTTCGTTGATGCTCATGTTTATCCTGATTTTGTTACAATTGTGGTTTCGATGCTTTGGAATATGCATATAATATATCATTCTCATTTACTTTGCTTAGGTTCACAATGAAGAGAGGATCAAGAGGAGAAAGTTGGCTTCCACAGTGAGAGTGGCTGAGACTAATCCAGCTGCTCAATTACAAGCCAGACAAGAGAAGCCAGTTCCAATCGTTGATGCCACTGCTCAGTTTCTTGCTCCCTTGGAGAAGCTAGGTTGCAATCAAACTGCTGCTACAACAGGCCGATCAATGGATTGTATCCCACCTACCAATTCTGGACAGCATGTATCAGAAAAGCCCAACAAGGTTAGAGCTGTTAAAGTGAGCACAAACTCTGAGGACACAAGCAAAGCTTCCATGAAGAAATTGAAGTTAGAACCTGAGTTGGCTGAAACTCAGGTCCATTCCCAGAGAGTTCCTATTCAGCTTGTCACTGAGAAACAAAATTTCCCAAGCTTCTGGATGACACAAGCCTGAGTCACCAGCCTGAACTGGTGTTGAACTATTAAGTGCTTCAGGTTCTGACGAGCCAAGCTGATTTGTTGCAGCGTACACTTACAAAAGTAATATGCTAGTTTAGGTTTTAGTTGATTTCTTCTGTTTCTTTATTGTATGACCTTAAATCTGAATCCTAGTCTTCTCAATCTCTCCCACCAACCAATCCCTTCGTGTATTACAATTTGATCATCTTTTGATAGATGCGCCATCCTTTTCCTCCATTTAACAGTTATTCAACAAGTAGCTACCCTCATAAGCATTTGTTTTCATGAGCTGCAACATGTACATGTTCTTATCTCTCTGTGGGAGCTGGTTTTCCTGTGTAACTGTCAGCAAATTGTCATATCTAACTTGAAAGGGATCGTGGTGTTGTAATTAAAGTGCTGATATTTGGCATTGCAGTAATGAAAATTCCCTTTAGTTATCTACATCCATTTTATTATATTACTTAAGTCATGTTTTATTGTATCTACATCCGTTTTATTGTATTTCTTTATTTTGCAACATTTATTTTGCCAAGTACCTTTGTTTTATTTTTTGATTGTTGTAAAAGGTTCTGATTTATATAAAATAAATCTCAAGTTATAAATACTCGAGTGAAAGATCATGATTTATTTGGATAATTTATTTTAATAATTAATAAAAAAAGATTATATGAGAATAAATAGCAAAGGGTCTTTAAGAGCATCATTAATGTATTTAAGAGTAATTTGAGATATGAGTCATCTTTTTATTTAATTTGAGATATGAGTCATTTTTTTATTTAATGAGTAAGGATTTCTTATTGAAAACTCAATAAGTTTTAGAGATAGAGGAGTATTCAAGAAATATATATTTATCAGATTTTACATTAAATTTTTCTAAGATATTTTTGTCATTTAAAATAAAATATTTATAATAAAAAATTTTAAAATGTGAGATATTAGGTATGTTATTGTTGTTAGGATCGTAATAACACTAGGGGAGAGGGGGGGGTTTAATTAGTGTTATAATAATTTTATATGATTTTAAGGTTAGATCGATAAATCTGTATCGAAAATATATTTAATTAAAAGAATTAAAGTGCCAGTGAGGGCAGTGAGTGAAATAAATCAATAAGCAATAATAAAACAAAGGAAAAAGAAGAGATGCAAATATATTTATAGTGGTTTAGTCTTCTCGACCTACCTATATCCACTCTTGATCCTTTTTCTTCGAGGTCACTGACTTTCACTATCGATCTTCTTTCCAATAGGTGAAGATCAACTATCATTGTTACAATTTTGTTGCTTTTAATTAGCTTAGGAGAGAACCTTCGCACTCTCTTTTTTACAAGATCTCTCACCTCCTACAACTTAGAATATCTCTAAACTCAAGAAGGAGAAATAGACCCAAACACTTCTCAAAGAGAGAATTTACAACAACACTTTTGTACTCAAGAATTCGTGCTCCATTAAGCAAGTACGAGTGAGGTATTTATAGACTCCAAAAGGCTTCAAGAATAAAGCAAAAAATTCAAATCCTCAAAATTTTAGGGTATTAGCGGTACTACCGTCGGCACTAGGTAGTACTACCACTGCAACGGGGCCACAAATCAAGGCTTTCATGGTACTATCACTGGCCTGGGTGGTATTACCGTTGCCCCGGGTGGTACTACCATTGCCCTAGGTGGTACTATCGTCGAAAAAGCATAAATAATGCTTTTCGACTAACTCAGGCAGTAACACCGCCCAGCTTACTTTAGGTCACAAATTTGGCCTTCTAACAGGCCCAATTTGGTCTTGGTTCAAGCCCAATGAGTTTCTCGATAATTTAGCATAGTTTCCACCTAATACCAATTCAATTTGACCTAAAAAGACATTGATCAAGACTTTAACAATCCAACCATATATCTGACACAATTATGAAGCTTTTAACACATTGTACGCCATTCTGACATGTCATCCGATCTTTTAATACTTCGTCCAAACCTCTGGCACATCGTCCTTTCATTCGACATATCGCCCGATCTATTGGCATGTCAAATTTCCCACGACATCTAATTTTTTAGTACAATACCCGATCCTTCCGGCATGATGCTCGAACTAATAGTACAAAGTCCAATCTTTGGCACGTCGACCAATCCTTCGACTCAACGTCCAATTTTTGACATGACACTTTTCTTGGCACAACGTCTAATTCTCTTACTTCGATAATTTACCCTTTGATTGTTCGAGTTCGTGATCGAAGTATTTCCTACATCATTTATCTCAAAAACATATTAGTCCATAAACTCATCAATTGATTTCATCATCAAAATTTGAGATTCAACAATTATTTCACAATTCATAAGGAGTTTTAGATAAATGAGATCATATAAGAATCCTATTCTTAACAAAGCATGTCGTGCTAATAGTTTTAGCCCAAAAGTATTTAAGTATGCTATGTTTGTTAAATATAGTCATTGTCATCTCTCGTAAATTTCTATTCTTTCTCTCAACAACTCCATTTCATTATGGATTTCTTGGAGTGGAGAAATTATGGTTATACCTATTCAAATTATAAAATTATTAAAAATTTTAATTTTTAAATTCACCACCATGATCACTACAAATAGAAAAAATCTTAAAATCTTTTTTATTTTAAACTTATTTATAAAATTTGATAAAATATTTGAAATAATCATTTTTATGTGCTGAGAAGTATCTTCAAGTATATCAATAATCACAAAAGTATATTTGCTACCTCCTAGATTTGTGATATCAATAGGTCCAAATAAATTCATATGAATTAGTTGCAATGGTCTAGAGATACTTTATTTTTGGGCTTGAAACTACTCATATGTATTCCTAGTTGGCATGCATCACAAATTTTATCTTTGATAAATTTAATTTTTGACATTTTTCTTACAAGTTTTTTTAGTTCTAATTTATAAAATTAATTTTATTAGCATGTCCTAGTCTCGTATGCTAAAACCATGCATCATCATTGAAAATCGAAAAACAAGTTGCATCACAAAAATCATCAAGATCAATAGTATAAACATCATCACTTGTTAAAGCTATCATAGATTTATTCTTATTTGGTATTTCTATGATGCAAGCATGAAATTAAAATTTAACATTATATCTTTTATTACAAAGTTGGCTACTGCTTATTAAATTATATTTCAAACCATCTACCAAAACCACATCCTCAATTAAAAGATTTAATTTGTTACTAATATTTCCAATACCAATGATTTTTCATTTATTATTATCTACATAGGTAACATACTATTCACCTCAACTAATAAGTTTTGAGAAGTTTGTGGGATCTCTAATCATATGCCTTGAGCATCTACTATCAAGATATCATCTTTTGCTCTTAGCTCTTGTTCGAAGACATATCTTCAAGAATGAGAGGTTTGTTCTAGGTATTCATTTAACTTTGTTTCTTTTATGGTTAGATTTACCTTTTGGCTTCAAATTATTTATGGTTTCTTTAAGAACCCAAATTAATTTAGGATGACTATATTTCTTAAGAGAGCATGTGTAAGTATAGTGACCAATTTTTTCATAAAAGTTGCATTTAACTTTAGGAGAAATATGTAGTGTAGGTCCTTCTACAAATTTAGTTGGCTTTTGACGTGTGCTACAACTTGTGAAATCAATACATTCTTTTCTAAATATACAACCTTTTTTAGTAAGAATCATATCAAGTGACTTACATCCAATTTTAAATTTCTCTAATGTTTATCGTAAAAACATGTTTTCCTTTTAAAATGATTCTATTAGATCATTACTATCAATAGACTCCTTTAAACAATATTCTAATTTTTCATTCATGACAAGTCATTCTTTATATTTTTCAAAGCATGCAATTCTAGTGATTTTTGAACTAACTTATTTTTAAGTTCAAGATTAGATGATTCTAAATTTTCACATTTAGTATAAGAAGTACAAGATATTGACATATAATTGTCATATTTATTTTTTAATATAACAAATTCATTAGCTAGTGAGACATGATCCCTTTTTAACAAACTATATTTTTTACTAATCTTTTTAAGTTTATCATATAATAATGAAATACTTTAAGTAATTTATCATAGGATAAAAAAGTTTCGAGAGAGCCAAATACCTCATTGTCGAAAGTCATTAAGGCATAATTTGTCACTTCTTCTTCATTATGTGCTTTGTATGTTATTTCATAGATCATTAAAGGAATTATAGGTTCTTTAAGAGGAAGATTGTTCAAGTCTTTAGCTTCTTGGATTGTCATTATCTTTGGCTTCCAACATTTTGGAAGAGACTTTAAAATCTTGCTCACCAATTCAAGATTAGTATAATTTTTATCAAGAGAGTTTAGTCCATTGACAACATCCATAAAATGGGTTTCCATATCACCAATAGATTCGTTTGACTTCATTTTAAATAACTCAAAACTATAAATAAGAAGATTGATTTTAGATTTTTTTACTCTATTGTTCCTTCATATGTAACTTCAAGGATATGTTACATAGCATATGCATGTCATAAGTAGAAACTCTATTAAATTTATTTTTATCTAAAACACTCATAAATCAAACTTGACAATATTTAAAGAAAATCAAACTTGACAATATTTCATAAATCAAAATCCATAGAAAGTAAGAAAATCCTCATTCGTATTTTTCAATAGGTGTAATCCGTCCCATTGAATATGAGAGAACATGTGATGGAGTATCCCTCTTAATTGCTTAAAAATTTTATTTATTTTTTTTGGGTATTAAACCAAATGAGAGAACCTTACTTTAATACCAATTGTTAGGATCTTAATGACACTAAGACGTGGGTAAATTAGTACAATAATATTTTTAACTGATTTTTAAACTTGATCATTAAATCAACACATTTTAAAAATTTGATTGATTAAGTTAAAGTTGGAAGTAAATAGAATACAGTAAAGGGCAAGTAAAAAGAGACAAACCAATTTATAGTGATTTGGTCTTCCCAACCCATATCAACTCTTAATTCCTCTTTCCCTTGAGGCCATCGATTTTCACTATCGATCTTCTTTCCAATGGGTGAAGATTGACTATCATTATTATAACTTTCTCCTTTTCCAAAATAACCTTCATACTCTCTTTTTACATAAGATCTCTCACCTTCTACAACTTATTACTATAACCAAATCAAGAGAAGGAAACTTAAACTATGCTCAAAATGAGAGTTTACAATACTTTTATTTCTTAGGAATATATTCTCCATCAACCTAAGCCTAAGTGGGGTATTTATAGGCCCCAAAAGGCTTCAAAAATGGAGTTAAAAATTTAAATCCTTAAAATTTTAGGGTACGAGCGATACTATCGTTAGCACTAGGTGGTGCTACACTATAACCAAGTGGCTCTTATGGTGCTATCGATGGCCTAGGTGGTACTACTATCGAACTAGGTGGTACTTCCATCGGTATAGACGGTACCATCGTCGGAAACGTTGAAAAAGCACAAACAGTGATTTTCAACTGACTCAAGTGGTATTATGACTTGGGCTTGGTGGGTGACTGATTTGGTCTTTTAATAGGCTCAATTCAGAGCTAGTTCAAGCCCAATGCTTCCTTGATAAGTTGGCATGGTTTCGACCCAATACCAATTCAAATTAACTTATAATGACCTCAATCAAGACTTTCACAAATCAACCACACATGACACATTAACAAAACTTTCAGCACATTATACGCTATTCCATCATGTCATTCGTTCTTCTGGAACTTCGCTGAACCTTTGGCACATCATTCTTTTCTTCGGCATATCGCCCATTCCATTGATATGTTGATTTTACCATGACATACAATCTTCGGGCACATACAATCTTCGGGCACATTATTTGATCATTCTGGCACGATGCCCAAACCTATAGCACAAAGTCCAATCTCTGACACATCAATCAATCCTTTGGTTTGACATCTAATTTTTGGCATGATAATTTTTCAACATAACATCCGACTCTCTTTCTCGATAGTTGGCCCTTTAGTGATCCAAGTCCGTGATCAAAATTTTTCTGACATCACTTATCTCAAAAATATATTTAGTCCAATAAACTCATCAATGAGTTTCATCATCAAAATCTAAAATTCAACATATACAACTTATCGACTTCCTTGGGAATAATGTCAAGGTATTTGCCTGGTCATTGAGGGACATGCTAGGCATTGATTCGGATGTCGCCCAACATCACTTGAACATCTCCAGCAAAGCCCGACCTATGAAGTAGAGGCCTCGTAGGTTCACTTCCGAGCACTAGCAGACAATTAGTGACGAGGTTAATAGGCTGTTGGAGTGAGATTCATTACTGAATTCTAGTACCCTAAGTAGCTTTCTAATGTTATATTAGTCAAGAAATCTAACGGAAACTAGAGAATATACATTGATTATATTGATTTCAACAAAGCCTATCCGAAGGATACCTATTCTCTCCCTCGAATATGTTAATTGGTGGATGCCATCTTTGGTCACAAACTCCTTACTTTTATGAATGCATTCTCGAGCCTTTGCCTTCGTTGCGTCTAGTGCCTCCTTTGCCGATTGGACCTCCATCTTCACTATGTCCAGTGCTTCCTTTACTTCTTGGGCCTTTGTCTTCATCAAGTCTAGCTCCCAAGTAATTCACAACATCTCATCCTCCATCACTCGATTGTTCCCCCGGACTTCCTTCAACTGCTTAGTGAAGCTAGCTAGGTGTCATTTCGCATCTTCCAACTAACCCGCCAACTCTGTCACGAGAGCCTCCACCTCAGTGGCAGCATCATGGGTCGATCCCTTCTTCAAATCCTTAATCTCAGCCTAGAGGTCATCAACTACTAAAGACTATTGGTCAATCATAGCACCAACGTCTCAAACTTGGTTGATTAAAGCCATCACATAGTGATGATTCTACAAACTAAGAATGAGTTAGCATCGGGGGAAAGTTAAAGGAGCCTGAGTGTTAGGACTCTAGCTAAGAGAGTCCTAATTGAGAAGGACATTTATGTAAAACCTACCTAAGCTGACCCCTATTAAAGAGGTGAAGAGGCCGGCTAGGATTAGAAGATTATTTCTTAGAGAAGAATTAGGAGTTGTAAAGAAATAGGAGTCTTGAGTAGAAATCCTATTAGGAGTTGGTTAGAAGTAAGAGTCTTGAGTAGGAGTCCTATTAGGAGTTAGGGTTTAGAAGCCCTATAAATATCCATATATTCCTCCTCTTTTGATAACCAATAGATGAATCTTTTCTGCAGCCTTTGAGCAACAACTTGGAGGGAGGAACCCCTATAGAGTTCCAAGGAGGTCGATCCCCTAAAGAGATCAACCCCAAGTTTAGAATCTGCAAGGGTTCTAACACCTGGTATCAGAGCACTGTTCTTGGCATCTC
>LVTN01001791.1:30563-43244 GCA_001649415.1 Musa itinerans
ATTAATGCTTAGTATTAATTGTCTAGATCGAAGTTTGGTTTATGTGTGCAGGATTAACTACGATGAAAGTAAGATATACTGAAATGTTTATTCTGGAGTCAAGACTATGATCACGTTGGGAGTTCGAGAGTTCGACGGAAGTCCGGACGGTTGTCGGAGGTTCTGCGGGAACAAATCCGAGAAGTCCTGGAGCTTGCCAAAGAAGCTCGTCGGAACTCGCCAAGTGGATCGTCGCAAGTCCAGGAGTTTGCCGGAAGTCCGTAGGAGCATCGTCGAAGGTTCGTCGGATGTTCGTCGGAAGAAGCGATTGACGCATCGGAGCAAGCTGCAGTATATGCCTTAAGAAATGTCGTAGTTAGCATGATGATTAAGTTAGAAATGGGAGGTGATCCCATTAACTTAATCTTGGGGCAATTGGGCCCCTAAAAGACCCAAATTGGGCTGAATGGATCAGCCCATTCGGACCCAGTTTTTTGGCCAGCGGTGCAACCGCCCCTGTTAGGCGGTTGAACCGCCTGAGCTCAGTCTTCGAGCTCTGTCAGGAGGTTGAACCGCCCCTGTCAGGAGGTTGAACCGCCTAGGGCTCAGTCTTCGAGCTCTGCCAGGCGGTGCAACCGCCGCGGTCAGGCGGTGCAACCGCTTGATCCCGGAATTCCGGGATTTGATCGTTTTGAGCTCTAAATTTGAATTGGGTTGGGGCCTATAAATACCCCACCCATTCAGCACTGAAAAGATACAGACCTACACCGAATTCTTGATCTTTTCTGTGATTCTAAGAGCTCAAATTTGTGTTAAGTTCAAAAGTTCTCCTCTTTTTGTTCTTCAAGTCTTGAGTTGTAAAGAGATGAGAGAAAGGTTCTGTAAGGGTTGTCTCCTGAGCCCGTCAAAAGGAGTGAAACTGTAAAAGGGCAGTTGGCCTTCGCCTATTGAAGGAAGGCCTCTAGTTGATGTCGGCAACCTCGTCGGTGGAGGAAGCCAAAAGTGGAGTAGGTCAAGACTGACCGAACCACTCTAAATCTCTGGTTTGCTTTTACTTTGAGCACTTTATCATTACTGCAAACCTCCTACATAGCTACTGCTCTCTGCGCTTTTACGAACAAGCCTCTAAGCTCTGATCTTTCTGAATCTGCATTCAAACGTAAATCGGTGTTTTCGTATGATCTTTACATTGCAGTTTACGTTTACGTTTTGATTCTATTTATAACTGCAAACTGTCTCCTGCGCTTTTACGAACGAGTTTCTAAGTTCAGATCTTTTTAAAACTGTGTTTAGACGTAAAACTGCGTTTTAGACGTAAACTCGTTTTAGACGCAAACTGCGTTTAGACGTAAAACTGCGTTTTAGACGCAAACTACGTTTAGACGTAAAACTGCGTTTAGACGTAAAACTGCGCTTTGACGCAAACTGTATTTGAACGTAAACTGCACTTAATCATAAGTGATCTTAGAATCGGCTTTTGCATCAAAATAGTCTTTATCGAACGAACGCAGCTTTTGTTTTTAATCGCTGAAAGATTTCCGCTGCACTAATTCACCCCCCCCCTCTTAGTGCTCTCGATCCTAACATCTTCCACATTAAAAAAAAAAAACACACACTTTTAGCTAGAAGGAAGATACGGAGTAAATAGAGATCATGAATCTCAAGGCCACCAATCCATTTTGGGAAGGTAGCCACCTACCATTGGAGTCTTCTAGAGTCACTGAAAGTTTATATAACTTTGTTTATTATCCTTTCAATGATCCTATTGACAGAAAGAGACTGGAGAGATAAAAAGTGATCCTACAGAGTTAAGGATACTATTAACAAGAAGAACCCTACCAGAACTTTTCCAACTAACACGTCTAGAGATGCATTTGTTGAGCATTTTATCATGATTTGACATTAAAATTCTTCAAACCTAAAGAGAACACACAGTGGATCTGCTTGGGGGGTTTAGAACAATAAACTTGGATGATTCCTAAACTTTACTTTGGTAAAGGAAAGTGCACTTTATCCACTAAATTCAAGAACTTTTTAGTTGTTTACAAAATTATTTAGCATAAAAAAATGTAATTAAGTGTTTAATGGTTAAAATTTATAAAAGCTTACAACACTTATTGAAAAGAAAACTACTTTTCCATGGCATGATTCTAAATATGATGAAAATTTAACACCAAGAAAGCTATACATACACCACCAAGAGTAGATAGTTATGGCAAGCAAGTCATCGAGGATGAGAGAGAATGTTCATGTGTCTGTTGAAGTTAGAGAAAGGAAGAGTAAGTATTTATATAGTCTTAGAAATTTAAAGGATGAAAAATAGAAAAAAAAAAGGAAAATTTAATGAAAATAGCGAATACTAGTAAGTTCAGAAACCACAAGTTTTAGGTAAAAAAAAATTAAAGAGGATGAAAAAAGATAAAACTTTAGGAATCAATGATATATTATTGAGATTTAGACAGAAAATGTTAGTCATAAGTGTCCTGCAAGTAAATCACGTGAGTAATAGCACGTGTGACTTGACATACGATCTTTTTATTTATTATATTTTGATATTTTATCATTTTATATTGATTACTACATATAAACATTTATATATTGTGATGTTCTTAAATCTATGCAATGAGAATCAGATCGTGATGAGATCACGATAATGAAATCGATTCATCTTTAAACACAAACCCTAAATAATCTTGGTTATAGGTTACTCGAGAGGGACATCAAGATAACCAGACAAACTGATGTGTTGTATACCTGTCCATATGATGGATGTAGCTAGTCTCATAGCTGCTCGTGTGGGGACACTAGGGATACAATACAAGTGCTCATTGAAGAATGAGTTTACTCGAGTGAGATATCGATTACTCTTTAAACACAAACCCTAAATAATCCTGGTCATAGGTTACTCGAGAGGGACATCGAGATAACCAAACATACTGGTGTGCTATATACCTGTCCATATGATGGATGCAGCTAGTCTCATAGCTGCTCGTGTGGGGACACTAGGGATACAATACAAGTGCTCATTGAAGAATGAGTTTACTCGAGTGAGATATCGATTACTCTTTAAACACAAACCCTAAATAATCTTGGTTATAGGTTACTCGAGAGGGACATCAAGATAACCAGACAAACTGATGTGTTGTATACCTGTCCATATGATGGATGTAGCTAGTCTCATAGCTGCTCGTGTGGGGACACTAGGGATATAGTACAAGTGCTCATTGAAGAATGAGTTTACTGATTGATCTATTACAGAATACTGGATGGTTGATGATGTCTTATTGTCAGATAGTGATTCTGTAGTCCTAGTAGTATATCTAGTTCTTAGACTTGAGATGCCAAGAATATCCTGTATGAGTACTTCATTCTTTGATACCAAACTTATAGGTCTAGAGGTTCCAAATCTAGCACAGACGGTTATCGGGAGTGGTAGCTAATCTTATGAGGACTATTGAGTGTCGATAGAAGATCATCCGCTCTCGGTGTTATGAGAGGAATATCCCATGTGTTCTTGCTCAAACAAATCCCTAGCCAAGGTCATTCGGATTGAGAGAGAAAGAGTTCTCCGGGAGAATCTAATTAGAGCGAGACTCGAGTAAAAACCATATAGGTTTGATAACACCATACCCAGTATATAGTCTTTAGGATATTAGATGGATGAGGAACTATAGGTACACCGTAATTGAGGACAAACATATCAAATGGATTGTAGCTTGATATCATCTGGAGACTACAGCGTAATGGCTTAGTACGTCCGTAGTCGATAAGTCGAGTGAATTATTATGAATATAATAATTCACTGAGCCAAAAGGAGTTCTGATAGGTATGACTCATGGCCAGCTCGATATTGAGCCTAGAGAGTCACACGCTTATGGTAGATGTTGCGATGAGTTGAGGTTCGGATCTGAGATATCCGTCGAAGCCCCTATCTTATTTGATATCCAATAAGCCCCTGAACTATTGGATCCTATGGATGAGATCTAATAAGAACCAATAAGATATTATTGGATAGGGATTCATTAATTTAAGAGGCTTGGGTAGTTGGATGAAGATCTAATACCCAATATGGTAGATCCGTTAGGGTTAAGTTGACAAAGGACCTCTATAAATAGGAGAGAACTAATGGTTCATAGGCTAAAGTCTTTTTGGGTTTCCATCTCCTATTCTCCTCCTTAGATAGTAGGTTTAGAGATTTGATGAGTATCGTCGCAACCCTACTGTGTGGACCTCCTTCACCCTCTCCTAAAGATCTGTAGAGATTCAGGGATATACGATCTCCGGTAACACAATCTTTCATATATGCAGTTTTAAGTTTCATAATGACGAACATATCTTTGGGAAATTAAAAATTTTGTTTTTATGTTCTTCCGCTACATATATGATGTCGCCCTAAAGATTTCCCCATAAAAACTTGATTAAAGAACTACAAAGATATCAAATAATGGAGAAAAAAATTCTTTGGTGTCAAGATATTAAAAGTTGTCACAGTCGTGAAGAAATTAAGTCAATGAGTTGAATTTTTAGATAATTAATTGAAAGAAGAACAACAGATAAAGAGTTATTTTAGTTTTGTGTACGAAAAATTAATCATTAACTACTATATGTACATTAGATAGAAAAAAATAAAGAGAAGATAAATATTTTTATGTGATTTTAGTTGAGTTAGAAAATCCACAATAAATATCTAAGATTTGTTGTGATAATAAGTTTAATCTAGGATATGAAAAATCCAATAATTAGATTTTTAACATGAAAAATATTTGATAGAGTTGTCACTAGTATTAGTATTGCAGAAAAGTCTGTTAAGTTTGTCATCACTAGTATCTATTCTTTTATATTGGTAATTGATAAACTTACTAATCATATTTAGAATAGACCTCCAGTGTTGATAGTATTGTTGATAGTGTTGAATCTCGGATTTTGATGATGAAACTAATTGATTGTGTTTAGATGTTTAACTGCATTTTGAGTGATGCAGGTCTACTTGATCAGGATTAGACAATTGACGTAGGAGGAATTGAAGTTGTCGCCGGAGATCACGTCAGGATATTGGATGGCAGAAGGCTTCGGACGTCGGGCATCGGGCCAAGAAGAGCGGAATTGTGCCAAGGATATCGGGGTTGCGGAGGTCAACCGCCGATTGGGCAACAAGCCACAAGAGAGGACGATGCGCTGAAGAATCGGACGAAGCGCCAACCAATGACGTGCCGGGCAACAAAATGTCAATTCGCGTTGTAATAATTGTCTAGATCGGAGTAGAGTTTTGTCTTGTGTGTGCAGGATTAACTACGATAACGATGAAGACATAAAGCGAAACAAAGTGCCGGAGTCAAGCACGAAGGATTCGTTGGGAGCTCGAGAGTTCGACGGAAGTCCGAAGGTTCATCGGGAATGCTGCCGGAACTAGCTGAGAATGAGTAGGGAGCTTGCCGAAGGGTTTTTCGGAAGCTCGCCAAAAGGTTCATCGGAAGTTCACGGAGCTCACCGAGAAAGATCGGAGCTTGCCGAAGAAGCTCATCGGAACTCGCCAAGATCAAATCGTGAAGTCTACGAGCTTGCCGGGAGTCCACAGAATGGTTTCCGAGAGTTTATCGGAAGACCGACGGAAGTTCGCCGAAAGCTCGCCGGAAGAAGTCTTGACTTATGGACTTTGTAATAGCTTAGAAAATGTCTTTAAAATTATAGTTAGCACGTTAATTAAGGCTAGGATTAGGTGTTAATCCTATGACCCAAGTAGGGGCCAACTGGGCCCAAACTTGGACTTGGTTTGGGCTAAGTTTGAAGCCCAACCAAGAAACCAAGTGTCGGGCGGTGGAACCTCCAGACTGGGCGGTTGCACCGCCTAGCACCCGAGAGCCAGGCGGTGGCACCGCCTGGGCTGGGAGGTTACACCGCCCACCACCCGAGAGCTGGGCGGTGGCACCTCCTGGCTAGGCGGTTGCACCCCCCAGCACCCGAGCGCTGGGCGGTGGCACCGCCTGGCTGGGCGGTGGCACCGCCTGGCTGGGCGGTGGCACCGCCTGGCTGGGCGGTGGCACCGCCTGGCTGGGCGGTGGCACCTCCAGCATCGGGAACCTAAGAGAATTCAAATTTTTGGAGCCCAAATTTGAATCCTCTTGAGGCCTATAAAGACCCCTCAAATCTCAGCTAAGAAAGCAACCTTTTGAGAAGTTAGAAGTTGAGAGAAGCTTTAGCAAAAGTCTTGTTTTCAATAGCTTTAGTGTTCACCTCCTTTCTTTTCATTGAAATCTTTGTAAAAGGGTGAACCACTTGTAAGAGGTTGTAAGAGGGGTGTAAGAAGGAGGTTGATCTTCGCCTAGTAAAGGAAGATCATTAGTGGATGCCGGTGGCCTCGACGGAAGAGGAATCGGAGGAGTGGATGTAGGTCACGATTGACCGAACCACTATAAACTACCGTCTTCTCTGGTTTGCATCTATTTGTTGCTGCTTATCTTACTGCAAACTTTCATACTTACTTTATTACCTTTGCTGCACATCTTCATGAATACGCATTCAAGTTAAGCTTTCCGAGTTCGATTTTTTTATCGTGAGAAAGATTGTCAAAACCGACGTTTTAATCCGCTGCACTAATTCACCCCCCCCTCTTAGTGCCGCTCCGGTCCTAACAGATAGATGAGAATTTATCTGAGATTTGTTTGGAGAAAAAGAGACTCAGATGGTGGTAAATCTTACTTATTCATAGAATAGAGATAATAGAGGGAAAACACATAAAAAATCTAAACACTAATTTTTTTTTATTACTAGTGACACTTTTTGATCTTTCTTAAGCTCAATGGATAGAATCACTGTTTCTTAATTTAGTTTAATAAAACTTCCAATTCTGCTACAACTTTCAAAACCAACTAATTATCTAATATTTCTGTAAATTAATATCACAGTATCCTCCTGTAAATTAAAAGAAAGGAAAAAGAAATCTACAATCATAATTAATACAATTAGACTAGGCAATACTCGTACATCTTGATCTTCTTCTGATGCCTCTTTAAGCAAGACAAAATTTGTGGAAGGCATACATTTAAGCTAAAAAACACTCTAAATATATGAAACTTTATAATAATTATATTCTTTTAATGACTATAAGCTGTCATCAGCAAAACAATATGCATGTTAGATGAGATGAATGTTAGATGAATTTCTTGGATCTATCATTTGAAATGATCCCTGAATAAAAATTAATATCAACTGTTATCATAAGGAGTTCTGAGGAGCATTTGACAGATTTGGTATCTGATTGTGGTAACGCCAGTTATCCCTTTGTTATTTTTCTTACATAATGATTTGTCATTTAAATAACAACCTGTTAATTCCATAATAGAGACAAGTATTGAACATGGTGATTTATCAAACGATCGTTTACTTGTTGCTTCTGTTAGCTAGCATCAAATTATTCCTAAACTAAACCGACCTCCGTGATAATCTCCTCAAAACATTGTGGAAAAATGATTCTTTTATGAAGGTAACGAGAGATGGTGGCGTGTCGGGATAGCACTTTGTTTTGCAGACGCCTCTATGGTTTTGTTGATAAAAAATAAGGGTCATGGTAAAGAGGTGATGACGACCTCTGACAAGGTTTTCCTTAATATTCCTTCTTTATTTAGTAGAATTTTCCTTTATTTGTTTCTCTGGCAAACTTATCCAATCAGTTAAAAGTTTAATTTTCTTGTCTGCAGTGAAAAATGCCTTACCAGAGATACTTCCATCTATCTCACTCGGTGAGGCTAAATGGCTATTTCGGAAGTCAAGGTAGAATTGCTTTGCAATCATCTTTGTTACTTCCGAAATAAGCCATCCTTCTTACATATTTCAGTACCAAAACTTGTCTACTCACTGTGGACTTTGCTATCAACCATGAAAATTATGTAGTTCAATTTTAGGATACCTTTTATAGTCATCATAATAAGCATATAAATAATATCTTATGAAATAACTTAATATCAAGATCAAAATTAAATAACATAGTTTTTGTATCATTCGATGTCATGATAAAATACTTTAATCTGATTTAGCAATGCATTATAGTTTGATCGATAGTAATCAACAATAACATCGATTTGTAAGAAAGAAACTACATTCTTCTTTTTCTATCTTTTTATATCACAATATTGATGGAGTAGAGACTAACAAGAGGAGGCATCTCTAATCTATAATCTTTTTTTAATATCTAAGAGGTCCTTCTCCTAATCAAAACTCAATTAGTACCTTAATATATCTTAACCAAAGATAATTAGAGTAATATAGTCTAACATTCTCTCACTTAGCTCATTAACTAGTATGATATAAAATAAAACGGTTCAAGATCAAAATAAATAAAATAAAAAAAAATTTAAAAATATTTTTTTCCAATTTTATTTTAAAATATTAAAAAATATTTTACACGTGCATATGAATTTTATAAAACATGTAAATAAGTTCAATTAGCATAATAATATTACATTAAGTTTGATTCCCAATGCAAGTCATAACGATTGTATTACAAGTCAATCATATGAGTGATGACATGTGTGACATGATAGACACTTTTTTTGTTTATTATTATTTATTGATATTTTTCTCACTTTATGTTACTTATTGCATATTTTGTGATATCCATGGGTATATGCAATAGAAATTGGATTATGATGAGATCATGATAATGAGACCGATTCGCCTTTAAACACGGACCCTAAATAATTCCGATCGTAGGTTACTCGAGAGAAATATCGAGATAATCGGACAGACTAGTATGTTGTATACTCATCCATATAATAAAAGCGATTAATCTTAAAGCTGCTCATGTGGGGACACTAGGCATATAGTACAGGTGCTCATTAGAGAATGAATTCACTAATTGACCCGCTGCGAAATGTTGGACGGTTGATGATACCTCATTATCAGATAACGATTCCATCATCCCAATTATGTATCTGGTCCTTAGACTTGAGACAACAATGATGTCCTGCATGAATATACCATTCTTTAATATTGGACTTATAGGTCAAGAAGTTCCAAATCTAGAACAATTGATCATCAGGAGTGGTAGCCAATCTTACGAGGGCAATTGAGTATCGATAGAGGATCATCCACTCTTGATGTCATGAGAGGAATATTTATATGTATTCTTACTCAAGCAAATTCCTAGCTAAGGTCATTTAGATTGAGAAAGAAATAGTTCTCTAGGAGAATCCGATTAGAGTGAGACTCGAGTATATTCCGTATGGGCCTAACAACACAATGCTCAATATGTGGTCTTTAAGATATTAGATAGATAAAAGACTATAGATACATAGTAATTAAGGATAGATAGGCCCAATGGATTTAATTTTCTTGTATCATTTGGGGACTACAATATAGTGGCCTAGTACATCCATAGTCGATGAGTCAAGTTAATTATGAATATAATAATTCATTGAGTCATAAGGAGTTCTGATAGGCATGACTCATGGTCAGCTCAATATTGAGCCTAATGGGTCACACACATATGGTAGGTGTTGCAACGGGTAGAGGTTCAGATATAAGATATCTGTTAGAGCCCCTATCGTATTGGATATCTAGTAAGCTCTTGAATTATTGGATCTTATGAATAAGATCCAATAAGAGCTAATAAGAGATTATTGGGTAGAAATCCACTAATCCAAGAGGCTTTGGTAGTTAGATGAAGATTTAATACCCAATAGATCAGAATCTATTAGGGTTAAGTTGACAATGACCTCTATAAATAGGAGGGAACTAAAGGGCGCATTGGTTAGACTCTTTTTAGCTGTTACCTCCTATACTCCTCCCTCTCTCTCCTCCTTAACTGATAGTCTTAGTTTGGGACATGTGGACAACAAGGAGTGGTGGCCCCTTCTTGATCATGTGTTGCTCGTAGAGAGGAAGATTGTGCAGCGATTTGAGGAGCGTCTTTGTCTCATATGTCATGTCGATCCTCACTAGAGAGGAAAACATTTGACCTCCTTCATCCTCTCTTATAGATTTATAAATTTTCAAAAGATATACGATCTCCCTAGGTAACACATCTTTTATATGCACGTAGTTTTTTGTTTTGAGGATTTTTGCGTACCAATCTTCATACGACGATGAGAAACCTTTTATTGTGAGAAATCTGAGAATTTTATTTTTTGTTCTTCTGCTGCACGTGTGATGCTACCTTAGGTTTCCCAACATTTCCTAATGCAAACTAGAATTATCCTTGTAATTTGTCTTGTCAAGATAATTCTATTATCATATTTACCTTTAATATTCATATATAAAAATATAAATATGATAGTAAAAATAAATAACTTTAAGTAAGTAAAAGAAAATATCAATGACAATGTCCACTTAAACATTATCATATCTTTTATAGATTTTACATCAGCCTCATTCTAAAAATATGTTCTTTGATCTTAAATTATAAGACCTTACTAAATGAATCAATAATCAATACAGTAAAACTCAAAAAATCAATTGAGACTAGGTGCTTCTAGATTTTTTTTCTATTGAATACTTTATGCTGGTATATTTAGAACTATTAAAGTATATGCCATATTTTTAAAATAATATAATCATAAAATATCTTCAGTCACTTGTCAATTGAGTTTGATAATACTAAGTTTTGAGTTAAAATTTCATAGTCATACAGATTGATTAGTGGTCTCAAAACATGTTACAAAATCAATTTTTATTATCGATAATGCAATCTTACATTACTTTATACTTTTCTTTATAAATTATCTCTTCAATTAATATAAATATAAATCGAAAAGTATACAGTCTACTATCGAGATAATTTATAGAATCAATATATGAAAATATCTTTATTTCAAGTTGATCCAATCTCCTATATGTGAGTAATAGTCCTTCATCCCTCGTAGATATTTTATTTTAATATTTGTAGCTCTTCAATATTCTATTGATAGATAACTTTAATATCTATTCAGTATTATAAATGCACAATTGATATCTGGTCTAGATAGACTTGAGCATATAATAGACTTTTAACTATGTATATATAAAAAATATTTTTCTTTCATTTAAAACACTAGTGTCAATTGAAATATTTTATTTTGACTTTTGCTCAATAAATCAATATACTAAATCTCTTCAAAATCGATCAATATATCCTTTCAGATAGTTTTAATAATTAATGAAATATATATTTCTAAATATCTCTATATTATTAACATAAGTTATCTCAATCATATCAACTATCATAAAGTTTTTGATGAAAATTTTCTTAATTTCATGTACTAAGCCAAAATCACTATTATTCACATACAAGACCAATATAATAAACTAGCTCATACTAACCTCTAGATATAAACATTGATCAATAATATTTTTCTTAGATCCAAAGAAAATAATGATATCATGAAACTATTGTCTATAAACTTATTTATGATTATAAATGGATTTTCTAAATTTATAAGTCAAAATTTTATTTTCTTTCCTTTCTCTATGAATCCTTTAGACTGATCCATATAAAGTTTTATCTAAATTTTCATAAAAAATTATTTTTATATTCATCTGATATAACTCAAGATCATAATGAGCTATTAATGCTATGATGATCCTCAATGAATTCTTTTTAAAATTGAAGAAAAGGTCTTGTTATAGTCATGTCTTCCTTTTAAGAAAAATATTTAAGCACAAGTTTGATCTTATATCGTTTGACATTGCTCTTTGAGTCACCTTTAGTCTTAAAGATATATTTTACAATAAACACTTTTATAATTATAAGGTAATTCAATAAATTTTCAAATACTATTTTGGTCTATTGATTTTAACCCTTTTTTCTTTTATTATATTATACCATCTTTTAGATTCGCTATTTTCCATAGCTTGTGAAAATGTTAAGGGGTATTTTTAATTTCTATATCATAATTTGATTCTTGTAGATATACCACATAATCGTAAAAAATGATAGGTTTCCTTTTCCTTTGAGATATTTTCAAAACTATTAGTTGTTGTTATTCTACAAGTTTATTAATAGTGACGTCAATAACCTATCAAATAGGAAATGATAAAGAAGCATTAACTTATATCTCCTTAATATCAAAATTAAGTTTTTCAATTTTTTAGGACTAAATACAAATTACCCTCTATAGTTAAACCTCTTTAGCATCCTGATCCCTATACTTAAAAAATTTATATTGAAATTCATATAATTAGACATCTTTAGCATCTCAGTCCTAAACTTAAAAAATTTACATTAAAGTTTCTATAGTTATGAAAGTGAATACTCAACCTCATTTACCCTAAAGTCATCGACTTTACCGATGGAAGATATAACATATAATTTTAATAATAGATAAAAAGATAATTTCAATGTTGATGGTGGACGATGACATTATGGGTGGCTATTGTGGTAGTGGTTGGCGAGAATGATATAGTGGTCAGCCTTGCCGATGTCACGAATAACATGAAAATGATAAGCAAAAAGGTAATTTCATCTCGATCTATTTCTTCTATCGGTAAAGTCGATGATATTAGGATAAAGGACGATCAAAATGTCCTTACCAAGGAAGGCCATGAGCCTATTAGGATCAAGAGTACTAAGAGGGGGGGTAAATTAGTGCAGTGAAAAACTTTCGACGATTAAAACTGCGTTCGTACGATAAAATCGATTTCGGTGTGAAAGCCGATTCTAAGATTACTTTAACTTAAGATCAAGTGAGATGACGTTAAAGTGAATCTATGAAGGCAGTTTGCAGTTATGAT
>LVTN01001792.1:0-14923 GCA_001649415.1 Musa itinerans
CCCCCCCCATCTTAGTGTTGACTCTGATCCTAACAAGTACCACCGCCCAGTCTGGCGATACTACCGCCTGACACCCTGTATTAGGCGGTACCACTACCCAGACTGGCGGTACCATCGTCTAACAGCCTCTCGGATACTATATTTGGGTGGTACCACCACCTGACACAGCCTCGGAGACTATGCCACGACGGTGCCACCTCTTGGGTCATTGTTTGGGCCTTTCATTAGGCCCAACATAGTCCTTACATGGGCCCAACTGGCCCCTAATTGGGTTGGCCTAATTTCAATCCCAATTATGTGCTAACTACGAAATTTAAGACACTAAGCTAAACAAGTCCCTAGGTCTTGGTTTCTTCCGGCGATCTTCCAGTAAACTTCCGACGATCTCTTGGCAATGTTCCAGCAAACTCCCAGCTAGCTCCTGAACTTCACGATGATTTTCTTGGCGAGTTCTGATGAACTTCTTTAGCAAGCTCCTGGACTTCTCGGTCAGTTCCGGCAGAACTTCTGACGAACATCTAGACTTCCGACGAACTCTTGAACTCCCAACAGAATCGTATTCTTGACTCTGGGACTTCATTTTGCTTTATGCCTTGCTATCGTAGTTAATCCTGCACACATAAAAATACACTTCGATCTAGATAATTATTACTAAGCATGAATTATATTGTCCGACATACAATTGGTCCATCGACGCTTCGTCTGATTCTTCGACGCATCATCCTCTCTTATGGCCTATTGCCCAATTGGCTAGTTGACCTCTACAACTCCGATATCCTTGACACAATATCTGCTCTTCTTGGCCCGATGCCCGAAACTATGGCCCAAAGCCTTCTGTCGATACGTCGATCGATCTCCGGCTCAACATCCAATCTTCTGACATGTTTTCCTCCGGCCCAACATGATTCTTCCTGCTTTAATTATCTTATCCTGATTGAAGCATCTTGCGTCACACAAAATGTAGATCAAATCATAAACACTTATCAATTGGTTTCATCATCAAAATTTGAGATTCAATAATCTCCCCCTTTTCTATGATGACAACCAATTGATGATGGAGTTTAACCTTAACTCCTAGAGTTTAAACAAACTCCCCCTATCAATATGCCATATTGATAGAACTCTTGGATTCATAAATCCAAGCAACATGTTATCATAAACTTATGCATAACATCATACTTCTCCCCCTTTGTCATTAACAAAAAGGAGAAGTGCAACTTTCAAGTGTTTAGACATACAAGTTCAAATCATTGCATAATAAACATAATCTCTAGTTTTATCATCATGCAAGCTAGTGAATTTTATAATATTTTAGAACATGCAAGCTATCAAGTTTTAGATATGCAAGGTAGTAAGATCGCAAGTTTACAACATACAAGCTAGCAAAAAAAAAAAATCATCATTTTAGAAAGTGTAAGCTAGCAATATTTCAAAAGCAAATGCAAGATAGCTTTCTTGTTGAAGTGTGTGAGCGAGCGATTCTTGCTTCCTTTGGCAATATGCAAGTTTCAAGTTTTGCTTCTTGAGATAGGCAAGATAGCACTTTTGCTTCTTTTAAGATAGCAACTCTTTACTTCTCTTTAGATTACAAGCTAGCAATTCTAGCAAAATTTGCTCCCCCTATGTCATTGTCAAATAGAAGGGAAATATACAATTTTATATTTTTTTTTTCCTTTACAACAATTTCCAAATCATGACAAAGGTAAAGTAACAAAGATGAAAAATCAAGTTGTGAATGTCAAAACAATTTTTCATCATGAATATTTCATCATTGCATGCATCAAAATAATATCATGAGTATTTCATGCATTCATATCATCACATGAAGAATATCAAGAAGAACTTGGTGATGAGATATACTTCATGAATACAAGGAATTTTACAAAATAAAATTCAAGTCATAAACCTTAAAAGATGTCAAGTAGCATATCATGATTTATTAGACTAAGTCTTCTTTTTAGTGAATAGCAAAAAAAAATAGTAGGAGAACAAGATCTCAATTCATGCATATTAATAGATATGATTCACTTTGACAAATCTCATTTTTAGTAAATAACAAAAAGAAACATAGGAGTTCAAAAATAAGATCTTGATTCATAAACGATTTCAAGTTATAATTCATGAGAAATCAAGATCATAATTTCGATAAAACCCATTAAATTCAAATCATTTTCATAATCCATGAAATTCACAAAAGCATAATATACATGGATTCATTAATCTTTTATCAAAAAATCAATAAGATAGAGATGTTTCATTTTAAATAGTTGGTTTCATACAAGTATGTCTTTATCTTTTTATGGCAAATAAAAACATGCATCAACATTTAGGATCGAAAAATAAATTTTGTCATAAAAATCATCCATCTCTATTTATAACCGAAAAAGCAACATTCATTGTGACAAAAATCAATAAGCCATGAATCACAAAAATCATCATGCATCATTTCGAAAGATAAACTCATTAAGTATGATCATTATGCATTACTACAAATCAAACATGATTTCATTTAATCAAAATCGAGAAACAATATGGAAATCAACATGATACACATTATTACTTCTTAAACACATATAGCATGATTTCATAAGGTATTTTTAATCAAAATCATTTTGTTTGTTTATCATAAAACATGTAATTTTCATAATCACTAGAAATGTAAGCATGATCCTATTTTATTTTTGCATTTTCATTACATCATTAAACATGCAATTCAAAAATAATTTATATAATTTTCTTTAACTAAATTAAAAATAATTCATGAAAAACATTAAGTAATTTCAAAGTAAACTAAGGGGATTTTGATTACCTCTTCGTCAAAAGTCATCAAGGCGTAGTTTGCCACCTCGCCTTTATTTATTTTCTCCTCGTCTTCGAAGGAGCTCAATTCATCCCAAAGTGCTTCCTCTTCTTGTGTTAATAGCAAATAGTTGTATTCTTTTTGTTCTTTAATTTTTGTTTCATGAACTTTTTAAATTTCATAGTGAGGAGTTCATGTTCACCATCACTTGAGCTTATGCTCAAGTGGTCTTTGGTTGTTCTAAGTCTGAAATCTTTCTTGTTCTTTGAAAGGTTGTTCTCAAGTTCGTTTTGTTCAACATGTGTTATAAAACTCATTTCATAGGTCATTAAAGACCCAATTAGTTTTTCAATCGGAAAATGGTTCAAATCTTTTGTTCCTTGTATTGTCGTTACTTTCGATTTCCAATTTTTAGAAAGAGATCTTAAGATCTTGTTAACAAGTTCAAATTTTGAAAAGCTTTTACCAAGTCCTTTTATACTATTAACGACATCCATAAAACGGGTGTACATGTCTCCAATAGTCTCTCTTGGTTCCATACGAAATAACTCAAAATCATGCATCAAAAATTGATTTTCAAATCTTTAACTTTGCTAGTACCTTCATTTGTGATTTTAAGAATGTGCCAAATATCGAAAGTCATTTCACAAGTAGAAACCCGATTGAATTCATTTTTGTCTAAGGTGCAAAATAGAGCATTCATAGCTCATTTAGAGAAAAAGTCTTCTTCTCCAAATCATTCCAATGGTTTATTGGAAGAGAAGACCTTTGAAAATCACTTTCGACAATATTCCATAAATTCAAATCCAACGAAAGCAAGAAAGCTCACCTCTGAGTTTTTCAATAAGTGTAGTCTGTCCCGTTGAACATAGGAGGACGAATAAGAGAGTGACTATCTTGAAAGCCGAAAAGAGCCATTTCTATTTGAGTGTTAAACCAAATAAGAAAAACGAGGCTCTGATACCAACTGTTAGGAACAAGTCGGCACTAAGAGGGGGGGTGAATTAGTGTAGCGGTAAAATTACGTCGATTCCGAAAATCTTTTCGTACGATAAAAACCAAACTCGAAAATACTTAACTTGAAAGTGTGTTCGTAAATGTATTGAAAGCAGTAAAGTGGTTTGTAGTAAGGTAAATTACACAAAAGAAATGCAAACCAGATTTTTATAGTGGTTCAGTCATCGTGACCTACATCCACTCCACCGATTCCTCTTCCGTCGAGGCCACCAATATCCACTATCGGTCTTCCTTCAATAGGCGACGACCAACCACCTTTTATAGCTCGATTCTCCTTTTACCGAGTTTAGGAGATAACCCTTACACCCCCACTTACTCCTCTCTCAAACTATTCTAACACTTAGAACTTTGAGAGGAGTTCACACACAATTACAACAGAGTTTTCTTTCCTGTGCTGGACAGTACCACCGCTAGTGTCAATCTGACACTAACACTACATTGGGCGGTACCACCACCCAGTCTGGTGGTACCACTCCTGACACCCTGTACTGGGTGGTACCACTGCCTGACAGCCTCTTGGAGACTGTGTTTGGGCGGTACCACTGCCTAACAAGTCTCGGAGACTATGCCACGACGATGCCACCTCTTGGGTCACTGTTCGGGCCTTTCATTGGACCCAACATAGTCCTTACATGGGCCCAACTAGCCCATAATTGGGTTGGCCCAATTCCAATCCCAATTATGTACTAACTATGAAATTTAATATATTTACTAAGCTAAACAAGTCCCTAGGTCTTGGCGATCTTCCAACGAACTTCCGACGATCTCTCGGCAATGTTCTAGTGGACTCCTAGCAAGCTCCTAGACTTTATGAAGATCTTCTTGGTGAGTTCCAACGAGCTTCCTTAGCAAGCTCATGGACTTCTCAGTCAGTTCCGGTAGAACTTCCGATGAACGTCTAGACTTCTGACGAACTCTCGAACTCCCAACGAAATCGTGTTCTTAACTCCGGGACTTCATTTTGCTTTATGCATTGTTACCATAGTTAATCCTGCACACATAAAAACACACTTCGATCTAGATAATTATTACTAAGCATGAATCATGTTGTCCGGCATATCATTGGTCCATTGATGCTTCGTCCGATTCTTCGACGCATCGTCCTCTCTTGTGGCCTATTGCCCAATTGGCTAGTTGACCTCTGCAACTCCGATATCCTTGGCGCAATATCCGCTCTTCTTGGCCTGATGCCCTAAACCATGGCCTGAAGCCTTCTGTCGATACGTCGACTGATCCTCCGGCTCGACGTCCAATCTTCTAACATGTTTTCCTCCAGCCCAACATGATTCTTCCTGCTTTAATTGTCTCATCCTGATCGAAGCATCCTGCATCACACAAAACATAGATCAAATTATAAACACTTATCAATTGGTTTTATCATCAAAATCCGAGATTCAACAAAGTCATGCATCATTGTCTAAAGCCGAAAAACATGTTTCTTTAGAAAAATCATCAATATCAATAGTATACACATTTTTATTTTTTAAGGAAATTATAAATCTATTTTTGTGTGGTATTTCAATTATACAAGCATTAGATTCAAATTTGATAATATATCTTTTATCATATAATTGACTAATGGTTAGTAGATTATGTTTTAAACCTTCCACTAATAATATATCTTCAATTAAAAGATTTGATTTGTTACCTATATTTCCTTTGCTAATAATTTTTCCTTTGTTGTTGTCTCTGAATGTGACAAATCCTTCATCTTGGCTAATGAGCTTAGAGAAGTATGTTGGATCTCCGGTCATATGCCTTGAGCATCCACTATCAAAGTACCATCTCTTGCTCCTAGCTTGTGATTATAGACATATCTACAAGAAAGGGAGTTTTCTTTTATATACCAATTTAACCTTAGGTTCCTCAAAAATAGATCTGCCTATCATTGAGTTATTTGTGTTTCCTTTAGGAACCCAAACTAATTTGTGTGGACTATACCTTTTAAATGAAAATTTGTAGGCAAAATGATCATATTTTCCATAAAAATTATATTTTTTGCTAGGTGAGACATGTAAAGTAGGTCCTTTAACGAAGATAGTTGACTTTTGTTGAGTGTTACTCATAAAGCCAATTCCTTCCTTTCTATAGATTTATTACCTATTTTAAATTTTTCTAATATTTCTTGTAGTAAAACATTTTCTTTCTTAAGTGAATCTATCTCATCACATTTAGTGCAAGAAGCTGGCATACTATCATCATGCTTATTTTTAAATTTATCAAATTCACTAACAAGAGAAGCATACTCCTTTTTTAACAACTTATATTTTTTACCAACTAGCTTACATTCATCATATAGATCATTGAAAGCGATAAGTAAATCATTATAAGCTAACTGAGATTTGATTGAGTCACTTACCTCGTCATTGAGCGTCATTAGAGTGTAGTTAGCAATTTCTTCTTTGTTGGTTAGCTCATCGTCTTCGGATGTAGTCAAATCATCTCAAGTTGCTTTGAGCACCTTCTTTTTCTTTGGTAGCTTCTTCACTTAAGGACATTCATTTTTTAAGTGCCCCAGCTTTTTGCATTCATAGCAAATTACTTAGTCCTTTTTTAGTTTACTTTTATTCTTAGTATCTTGTTTTGTTTTGTTCATTTTTAAGAATTTTTTAAACCTTCTTGTAAGAAGTGTCAAGTCATCATCATTATCATCGTCATCACTTGAGTTTTCACCCAAGTGGCCTTCTTTAGTTATATGTGTCATGTCCTTCCTGTTCTTTGGAAGGTTGTTCTCAAGTTCATCATGTGCTATACACGTCATTTCATAGATCATCAAGGACCCGATAAATTCTTCAAATGGAAAGTTATTAAGATCTTTTGCTTCTTGTATTGTTGTTACTTTAGGATCCCAACTTTTTGGAAAGGATCTTAATATCTTGTTAACAAGTTTAAATTAGAAAAACTTTTACCAAGTGCTTTTAGACCATTGATGACATCTGTAGAACGGGTGTACATGTCTCCAATAGTCTTGCTTGGTTTTATACGAAACAACTCATAGCTATGAACCAAAAGATTAATTTTTAACTCTTTAACCCTACTTTTGCCTTCGTGTATGACTTCAAGTGTGTGCCAAATCTCATGTGCAGTTTTGCATATAGAAACCCGATTAAATTTATTCTTGTCAAGAGTACAAAATAAAGCATTCATCGCTTTAGCATTCAAAGAGAAAGTCTTATTTTCCAAATCATTCCATTCATTCATTGGTTTGGAAGTCTTCTCAAAACCACTTTCAACAATGTTCCATAAATTGAAATCCATAGAAATTAAGAAGATTCTCATTCTAGTTATCCAATAAGTGTATTCCAACCCATTGAACATAGGAGGACGAGTGATAGAAAGACCCTCTTGGTTGCTAACAAAAGTCATCTCTCTTGGTTATTAAATCAAAAATAGATAAATCTCACTCTGATACCAATTGTTAGGATTAAGTCGGCACTAAGAGGGGGGATGAATTAGTACTTACAATTAAAATTTTGTTGATTCAAAAAACTTTAATGATTTTGAAAAGCTTGAATCGATGAAACACATATCGGAATTGATATCGAAAGTGTGTTTCACTTGAAGTAAATATAATAAGTAATTAAAAACAGAGAACAATAGTAATGAAGAGCAAAAAGAGAGTGCACACCAAATTTATAGTAGTTCGATTACCGTGACCTACATTCACTCCTGATTCCTCCTCCGTTGAAAACACCAGCATCCACTAACAGTCTTCCTTCAATGGGCAAAGACCAACCACCCTCTTACAACACTTTCTCCTTTTCACAGGTTTATGAGACAACCCTTACAAGCCTCACACCACTTCTTCAATGATCCCAAAACTAGAAAGGGAGAAGGAGGACCCTTAGCAATTTTACAACTCAAAATCTCAAGATTTTTGTTCATACTTTCGTGCTCTTTTATGTAGGAAAGAGTTAAGTATTTATAGGCCCCATTGGTTTCAAAAATGGAGCCAAAAAGTGTCTCATCCTGGATTTCTAGGGTACTGGCGGTACCACCGCCATTATTGGGCGGTACCACCACCTGTATACTGACATTGGGTGGTACAATTGCTTGATAGAGCCTCGGAGACTGGGCTCTAGCAGTACTACCGCCTAACAACATTAATTGTTGGTGATACTACCGCCCAGACCACCTAGGAGGTTGAGCCTCAAGTAGTACCACCACCCAATTTGGGCGGTGCCACCACCTAACGTGGCTTTAAGTGGTTGAATGGGCCATCCAATCGGCCCAATTCAGATTTGTTTTGGGCCTAGTTGGCCTCTAATTGAGTTGGTAGGATTTCTCTCAAAATTAACTCAAATTAAAGTCCTAACTACGATAGTTAAGGCTAAAACAATTATGATATACATAATCTAAGTTATCTGGCACGTCAATTATTCAACCAAACTCTCGGTGAACTTCCAACGAACCCCCGACGATCTTTCGATGAGCTTTTGGCGAACTCCTAGTGAACTTCTAGCAAGCTTTCAATGAACTCCCAGCAAACTTCCGATGAGCTTTCGATGAACTCCTGGTGAACTTCTAGTGAGCTTTCACTGCATCATCTGATCCAATCCTTTAGTGTATCCCCCAATTCATCCGGCCCGATACCTGATCATTGACTCTAGCCCAACTTCGATTCATTTTTAATCATTTTACCTTTCTCACGATCATAGTTAGTCTTGTATCACTTATCTCAACACATGGATTAAATCATTAATTCACCAATTGATGTCATCATCAAAATCCGAGATTCAACATACACGTAATGGAAAACTCGTATGAGAATTTTTCTAATTTCTATGGACTTTGATTTATGGAATATTGTAGAATATGGTTTTTAAAAATCCTCTAGACCTATGAATGAATGAAATGATCTAGTGAAAAAATTATTTTCTTTAAATACGAAAGCTATGAATGTTTTATTTTGCACTTTAGACAAAAATGAGTTTAATCTTGTTTTTATATGTGAAACTGCATATGACATTTGGCACATACTCAAAGTTATACATGAAGGTACAAGTAGAGTTAAAGAGTTTAAAATCAATCTTTTGATACATAGTTTTTAATTGTTTCAAATGAAACCAAGCGAAACCATTGGAGACATATACACCCATTTTATGAATGTCATCAATGGTTTGAAAACTCTTGGTAATAGTTTTTCTAATATTTAACTTGTTAATAAAATTCTAATATCCCTTCTAAAAAATTGGGATCCAAAAGTAACTGCGATTCAAGAAGTAAAGGACTTGAACTATTTTCCACTTGAAGAACTCATAGGGTCATTAATGACCTATGAAATGACATACAAGGCACATGATGAACATGATTAATATGAAAACTATTAGGATCAGGGTTGGCACCAAGAGGGGGAGCTGAATTAGTGCAGTGGTAAAATCGTCGGTTTCGTGAAATCTTCGTACGTTGAAAATCGATCTTGTAAAGTGTTTAACTTTAAAAAGTTTGCAAGAATGTAATAAGCAAGTGAAGTACGTAAATCAATTTGCAATGCAAGAATTAAAAGTAGAACAAGAATGCAAACCGATTTATAGTGGTTCGGTCGTCGTGACCTACATCCACTCCGCCGATTCCTCTTCCGTCGAGGCCATCGGCATCCACTAACGATCTTCCTTTAATAGGCAAAGATCAACCTCCTTCTTACAACTCGATTCTCCTTTTACTAGGTTTAGGAGATAACCCTTACACCCTCACTCACTCCTCTCTTAAACTATTCTAACACTTAGAACTTTGAGAGGAGCTCACACAAGATTGCAGTAGCATTTCTTTCCTTTTTTACTCTCAATACTTGTGTATGTTAACCAGGTTGGGCGATACCACTGCCTAGGTAGGGCGATACCACTGCCTACGTTGGGCGGTACCACCGCTAGTGTTAATCTAACACTGACACTGCGCTGGGTGGTATCACCGCCCAGTCTGGCGGTACCACCGCTTGGGAGGTTATGCTAGGTGGTACCACCACCCAAACTAGGTCTAAAGCCGAAAAACATGTTTCTTTAGAAAAATCATCAATATCAATAGTATACACATTTTTATTTTTTAAGGAAATTATAAATCTATTTTTGTGTGGTATTTCAATTATACAAGCATTAGATTCAAATTTGATAATATATCTTTTATCATATAATTGACTAATGGTTAGTAGATTATGTTTTAAACCTTCCACTAATAATATATCTTCAATTAAAAGATTTGATTTGTTACCTATATTTCCTTTGCTAATAATTTTTCCTTTGTTGTTGTCTCTGAAGGTGACAAATCCTTCATCTTGGCTAATGAGCTTAGAGAAGTATGTTGGATCTCCGGTCATATGCCTTGAGCATCCACTATCAAAGTACCATCTCTTGCTCCTAGCTTGTGATTATAGACATATCTACAAGAAAGGGAGTTTTCTTTTATATACCAATTTAACCTTAGGTTCCTCAAAAATAGATCTGCCTATCATTGAGTTATTTGTGTTTCCTTTAGGAACCCAAACTAATTTGTGTGGACTATACCTTTTAAATGAAAATTTGTAGGCAAAATGATCATATTTTCCATAAAAATTATATTTTTTGCTAGGTGAGACATGTAAAGTAGGTCCTTTAACGAAGATAGTTGACTTTTGTTGAGTGTTACTCATAAAGCCAATTCCTTCCTTTCTATAGATTTATTACCTATTTTAAA
Source organism: Musa itinerans (assembly GCA_001649415.1). Classification (NCBI taxonomy): domain Eukaryota; kingdom Viridiplantae; phylum Streptophyta; class Magnoliopsida; order Zingiberales; family Musaceae; genus Musa; species Musa itinerans. The sequence continues at coordinate 10,484 of LVTN01001792.1, forward strand.
TTTTTCTAATATTTCTTGTAGTAAAACATTTTCTTTCTTAAGTGAATCTATCTCATCACATTTAGTGCAAGAAGCTGGCATACTATCATCATGCTTATTTTTAAATTTATCAAATTCACTAACAAGAGAAGCATACTCCTTTTTTAACAACTTATATTTTTTACCAACTAGCTTACATTCATCATATAGATCATTGAAAGCGATAAGTAAATCATTATAAGCTAACTGAGATTTGATTGAGTCACTTACCTCGTCATTGAGCGTCATTAGAGTGTAGTTAGCAATTTCTTCTTTGTTGGTTAGCTCATCGTCTTCGGATGTAGTCAAATCATCTCAAGTTGCTTTGAGCACCTTCTTTTTCTTTGGTAGCTTCTTCACTTAAGGACATTCATTTTTTAAGTGCCCCAGCTTTTTGCATTCATAGCAAATTACTTAGTCCTTTTTTAGTTTACTTTTATTCTTAGTATCTTGTTTTGTTTTGTTCATTTTTAAGAATTTTTTAAACCTTCTTGTAAGAAGTGTCAAGTCATCATCATTATCATCGTCATCACTTGAGTTTTCACCCAAGTGGCCTTCTTTAGTTATATGTGTCATGTCCTTCCTGTTCTTTGGAAGGTTGTTCTCAAGTTCATCATGTGCTATACACGTCATTTCATAGATCATCAAGGACCCGATAAATTCTTCAAATGGAAAGTTATTAAGATCTTTTGCTTCTTGTATTGTTGTTACTTTAGGATCCCAACTTTTTGGAAAGGATCTTAATATCTTGTTAACAAGTTTAAATTAGAAAAACTTTTACCAAGTGCTTTTAGACCATTGATGACATCTGTAGAACGGGTGTACATGTCTCCAATAGTCTTGCTTGGTTTTATACGAAACAACTCATAGCTATGAACCAAAAGATTAATTTTTAACTCTTTAACCCTACTTTTGCCTTCGTGTATGACTTCAAGTGTGTGCCAAATCTCATGTGCAGTTTTGCATATAGAAACCCGATTAAATTTATTCTTGTCAAGAGTACAAAATAAAGCATTCATCGCTTTAGCATTCAAAGAGAAAGTCTTATTTTCCAAATCATTCCATTCATTCATTGGTTTGGAAGTCTTCTCAAAACCACTTTCAACAATGTTCCATAAATTGAAATCCATAGAAATTAAGAAGATTCTCATTCTAGTTATCCAATAAGTGTATTCCAACCCATTGAACATAGGAGGACGAGTGATAGAAAGACCCTCTTGGTTGCTAACAAAAGTCATCTCTCTTGGTTATTAAATCAAAAATAGATAAATCTCACTCTGATACCAATTGTTAGGATTAAGTCGGCACTAAGAGGGGGGATGAATTAGTACTTACAATTAAAATTTTGTTGATTCAAAAAACTTTAATGATTTTGAAAAGCTTGAATCGATGAAACACATATCGGAATTGATATCGAAAGTGTGTTTCACTTGAAGTAAATATAATAAGTAATTAAAAACAGAGAACAATAGTAATGAAGAGCAAAAAGAGAGTGCACACCAAATTTATAGTAGTTCGATTACCGTGACCTACATTCACTCCTGATTCCTCCTCCGTTGAAAACACCAGCATCCACTAACAGTCTTCCTTCAATGGGCAAAGACCAACCACCCTCTTACAACACTTTCTCCTTTTCACAGGTTTATGAGACAACCCTTACAAGCCTCACACCACTTCTTCAATGATCCCAAAACTAGAAAGGGAGAAGGAGGACCCTTAGCAATTTTACAACTCAAAATCTCAAGATTTTTGTTCATACTTTCGTGCTCTTTTATGTAGGAAAGAGTTAAGTATTTATAGGCCCCATTGGTTTCAAAAATGGAGCCAAAAAGTGTCTCATCCTGGATTTCTAGGGTACTGGCGGTACCACCGCCATTATTGGGCGGTACCACCACCTGTATACTGACATTGGGTGGTACAATTGCTTGATAGAGCCTCGGAGACTGGGCTCTAGCAGTACTACCGCCTAACAACATTAATTGTTGGTGATACTACCGCCCAGACCACCTAGGAGGTTGAGCCTCAAGTAGTACCACCACCCAATTTGGGCGGTGCCACCACCTAACGTGGCTTTAAGTGGTTGAATGGGCCATCCAATCGGCCCAATTCAGATTTGTTTTGGGCCTAGTTGGCCTCTAATTGAGTTGGTAGGATTTCTCTCAAAATTAACTCAAATTAAAGTCCTAACTACGATAGTTAAGGCTAAAACAATTATGATATACATAATCTAAGTTATCTGGCACGTCAATTATTCAACCAAACTCTCGGTGAACTTCCAACGAACCCCCGACGATCTTTCGATGAGCTTTTGGCGAACTCCTAGTGAACTTCTAGCAAGCTTTCAATGAACTCCCAGCAAACTTCCGATGAGCTTTCGATGAACTCCTGGTGAACTTCTAGTGAGCTTTCACTGCATCATCTGATCCAATCCTTTAGTGTATCCCCCAATTCATCCGGCCCGATACCTGATCATTGACTCTAGCCCAACTTCGATTCATTTTTAATCATTTTACCTTTCTCACGATCATAGTTAGTCTTGTATCACTTATCTCAACACATGGATTAAATCATTAATTCACCAATTGATGTCATCATCAAAATCCGAGATTCAACATACACGTAATGGAAAACTCGTATGAGAATTTTTCTAATTTCTATGGACTTTGATTTATGGAATATTGTAGAATATGGTTTTTAAAAATCCTCTAGACCTATGAATGAATGAAATGATCTAGTGAAAAAATTATTTTCTTTAAATACGAAAGCTATGAATGTTTTATTTTGCACTTTAGACAAAAATGAGTTTAATCTTGTTTTTATATGTGAAACTGCATATGACATTTGGCACATACTCAAAGTTATACATGAAGGTACAAGTAGAGTTAAAGAGTTTAAAATCAATCTTTTGATACATAGTTTTTAATTGTTTCAAATGAAACCAAGCGAAACCATTGGAGACATATACACCCATTTTATGAATGTCATCAATGGTTTGAAAACTCTTGGTAATAGTTTTTCTAATATTTAACTTGTTAATAAAATTCTAATATCCCTTCTAAAAAATTGGGATCCAAAAGTAACTGCGATTCAAGAAGTAAAGGACTTGAACTATTTTCCACTTGAAGAACTCATAGGGTCATTAATGACCTATGAAATGACATACAAGGCACATGATGAACATGATTAATATGAAAACTATTAGGATCAGGGTTGGCACCAAGAGGGGGAGCTGAATTAGTGCAGTGGTAAAATCGTCGGTTTCGTGAAATCTTCGTACGTTGAAAATCGATCTTGTAAAGTGTTTAACTTTAAAAAGTTTGCAAGAATGTAATAAGCAAGTGAAGTACGTAAATCAATTTGCAATGCAAGAATTAAAAGTAGAACAAGAATGCAAACCGATTTATAGTGGTTCGGTCGTCGTGACCTACATCCACTCCGCCGATTCCTCTTCCGTCGAGGCCATCGGCATCCACTAACGATCTTCCTTTAATAGGCAAAGATCAACCTCCTTCTTACAACTCGATTCTCCTTTTACTAGGTTTAGGAGATAACCCTTACACCCTCACTCACTCCTCTCTTAAACTATTCTAACACTTAGAACTTTGAGAGGAGCTCACACAAGATTGCAGTAGCATTTCTTTCCTTTTTTACTCTCAATACTTGTGTATGTTAACCAGGTTGGGCGATACCACTGCCTAGGTAGGGCGATACCACTGCCTACGTTGGGCGGTACCACCGCTAGTGTTAATCTAACACTGACACTGCGCTGGGTGGTATCACCGCCCAGTCTGGCGGTACCACCGCTTGGGAGGTTATGCTAGGTGGTACCACCACCCAAACTAGCAGTACCATCGCCTAACACCCTACCAGGGGTAGTACAACCGCCTAGATTGACGGTACCATTGCTTGACATAGTCTCAAAAATTATGCCACGATAGTGCCACTTCTTGGGACATTGTTTGGGCTTCTCATTGGGCCCAACACAATCCTTACATGGGCCCAGCTAGCCCCTAATTGGGTTGGCCCAAATCCAAATCCAATTACGTGCTAACTACGAAATCTAAGACATTTGCTAAGCTAAACAAGTCCCTATATCTTGGTTTCTTCCGGCGAGCTTCCAGCAATCTTCCGGTGAACATCCGACGATCTCTCAGCAATGTTCCGACGGACTCCCGGCAAGCTCCTGGACTTAATGACAATCTTCTTGGTGAGTTCCGATGAGCTTCTTTGGCATGCTCCTAGACTTCTCGACAGAACTTCCGACGAATGTTTAGACTTCCGACAAACTCTCAAACTCCCAACAAAATCGTGTCCTTGACTCCGGGACTTCATTTTGCTTTATGCCTTGCATCGTAGTTAATCCTTCACATGTAAAATGCACTTCGATCTAGACAATTAATACTAAGCATTAATCATATTGTC
>LVTN01001792.1:18460-56540 GCA_001649415.1 Musa itinerans
CTAGTGCCTTCGTGTGTGATTTCAAGAGTATGGCATATGTCGAAAGCTGTTTCGCATATAGAAATTCGATTAAACTCGTTTTAACTAAGAAGTAGTTGCATTCTTTTTGTTCTTTTTAAGTTTATTTTTAATTTTTAATTCTTGTTTTAAAATTTTCATTGAAAGTTCAAGTTCACCATCACTTGAGCTTACGCTCGAGTGGTCTTCAATTGTTCTCAGTCTGAAATCCTTCATATTCTTTGGAATGTGGTTCTCAAGTTCTTTACGTGGATTGCACGTTATTTCATAGGTCATCAAAGACCCTATAAGTTCTTCAATTGGTAAATGGTTCAAGTTTTTTGATTCTCGAATAGCCATTACTTTTAAATCCTAACTCTTATTAAGATAACGTAAAATCTTGTTTACAATTTTAAAATCCGAAAAACTTCTACTAGTGCTTTTAAACCATTGACGACATCTGTAAAACGGGTGTACATGTCAACAACGGTTTCACTTGGCTTCATTCGAAAAAGTTCAAAATCATGCATTAAAAAGTTGATTTTCGAATCCTTAACTTTACTAGTGCCTTCGTGTGTGATTTCAAGAGTGTGTCATATGTCGAAAGCTATTTCGCATATAGAAATTCGATTAAACTCGTTTTAACTAAGAAGTAGTTGCATTCTTTTTGTTCTTTTTAAGTTTATTTTTAATTTTTAATTCTTGTTTTAAAATTTTCATTATTGGAAGAGAAGACCTTCTAAAATCGGATTCGACAATGTTCCATAAGTTCAAATCCAAAGAAAGCAATGAAACTCTCATTCGAGTTTTCCAATATGTGTAGTTCATCCCATTGAAAAAGAGAGGACGAATGAGAAAGTGACTCTCTTGAAAGCCGAAAAGAGCCATTTCTCTTTAGGTGTTAAACCAAATGAGAAAACGAGGCTCTGATACCAATTATTAGGATCGAGGTCGGCACTAAGAGGGGGGGTGAATTAGTGCAACGGTAAAATCGTCGGTTTCATAAAATCTTCGTACATTGAAGACCGATCTTGGAAAGTTTAACTTTAAAACATTTACAAGAATGTAATGAGCAAGTGAAGTAAGTAAATCAGTTTGTAATATGAGAATTAAAAGCAGAACAAGAATGCAAACTGATTTATAGTGGTTCCATCGTCGTGACCTACATCCACTCCGCCGATTCCTCTTCCATCGAGGCCATCGACATCCACTAATAATCTTCCTTTAATAGGCGAAGATCAACCTCCTTCTTACAACTCGATTCTCCTTCTACCGGGTTTAGAAGATAACCTTTACACCCCCACTCACTCCTCTCTCAAACTATTCTAACACTTAGAACTTTGAGAGGAGCTCACACAAGATTACAACAGTGTTTCTATCCTTTTTTACTCTCAATACTTGTGTATATTAACTAGGGATGAGAGGGGTATTTATAGGCTTCAAGTTGATTTAAACTTGGAGCCTAAAAACATCTCATCTCGAGTTTCCTATGTACGGGCGGTACCACCGCCTGTGTCAGTCTGACACTGACACTGTGCTGCATAGTACCACCACCTAGTCTGGCGGTACCACCACCTGGGAGGTTGTGCTGGGCGGTACCACCGCTTGATACCCTGCCAGGAGTGGTACAATTGCCCAAACTGGCGGTACCACAGCCTGACACAGTCTTGAAGATTGTGCCACGACGGTGGCACTTCTTGGGACACTATTTGGGCCTCTCATTGGGCCCAATAGAGTCCTTACATGGGCCTAGCTGGCCCCTAATTAGGTTGGCCCAAATCTAAACTCAATTATGTGCTAACTACGAAATCTAAGACATTTGCTAAGCTAAACAAGTCCCTATGTCTTGGTTTCTTTCGGCGAGCTTTCGACAATCTTCCGGCGAACTTCCAACGATCTCTCGGCAATGTTCCGACGGACTCTCGGCAAGCTCCTGGACTTCACGACGATCTTCTTGGTGAGTTCGAATGAGCTTCTTTGGCAAGCTCTTAGACTTCTCGGTAGAACTTCCGACGAACGTTTAAACTTTCGACGAACTCTCGAACTCCCAACGAAATCGCGTCCTTAACTCCGGGACTTCATTTTGCTTTATGCCTTGCTATCGTAGTTAATCCTGCATATGTAAAAATGTACTTCGATCTAGACAATTAATACTAAGCATTAATCATGTTGTCTGGCATGTCATTGGTCCCTCGATGCTTCGTTCGATTCTTCGATGCATCGTCCTCTCTTGTGGCATATTGCCCAATCGGCCAGTTGACTCCGCAACTCCGATATCCTTGGCATAATATCCACTCTTCTTGGCCCGATGCCCGAATCTATAGCCCGAAGCTTTCTGTCGATACATCGACCGATCCACCAGCTCGACGTCCAATCTTCTGAAATGTTTTCCTCTGTCACAATATGATTTTTTCTGTTTTAATTGTCTCATCCTGATCGAAGCATCATGTGTCACTCAAAACGCAGAGTAAAACATAAACACTTATGAATTGATTTCATCATCAAAATCCAAGATTCAACAAAAACAACCTTCCAAAGAACAAGAAGGATATGACACTTAGAACTAAAGAAGACCACTCGAGCAAAAGCTCAAGTGATGATGAGGACTTGGCACTTCTAACAAGAAAATTTAGAAAATTCATAAGAAGAAACAAAACAAATCTTATAAAATAAGATTCTAAGAATAAAAATGAACTCAAAAAGGACACAATCATCTGCTATGAATGCAAGAAGTCAGGATACTTCAAAAGTAAATTTCCTTAATTAAAGAAGAAGAAGAAGCTACTAAAGAAGAAGAAAATACTCAAGGTGACTTAGGATGAATCGAGTAATCCGAAGATGAGGAGCAAACCAATGAAGGCGAGGTGGCGAACTATGTATTGATGGCTTTCAATGATGAGGTATGTGACTCAACCGAAACCCATTTACCTTACGATGAATTACTTAATGCTTTTCATGATTTATTTGATAAATTTAAATTAGTTGATAAAAAATATAAATTATTAAAAAAAGATTATACTCCTCTTTCTAATGAATATAAAAATTTTAAAAATGAGTATGATAAATGCTTGTTAACCCCTTGCATTAAGTGTAAAGAATTAGATTCACTTAAGAAAGAAAATGTAGTTTTACAACAAACTTTAGAAAAATTTAAAATTGAAAATAAATCTTTAAATATGATCCTTGCTAACAAATGTCATGTACATAGAATAGTAGGAATCGATTTTGTGAGTAGCAATATTCAACGAAAACTGACTTTATTTGTTAAAGGACCCACATTATATGTTTCCCCTGAAAATAAATGTAATTTTTATGGTAGATGTAGACATTATGCTTATAAATATTTATTTAAAAAATATAGCTCACATAAATTAGTTCGAGTTCCTAAAGGAACCATAAATAACTTAATGTCATTAGTCAAGATAGGTAGATCTTTTCATAAGGTACCCAAACCTAAATGGGCACCTAAAGCAAACCCCCCCTTTCTTATAGATATGTCTATAATCTAAAGCTAGGAATAAGATATGGTGCCTTGATAGTAGATGCTCAAGGCATATGACTGGAGATCCAATATATTTTTCTAAGCTCACTAGCCAAGATGAAAGATATGTCAACTTTGGAGACAACAACAAAGGAAAAATTATTGGCAAAAGAAATATAGGTAACAAATCAAACCTTTTGATTGAAAATATTTTATTAGTAGATGGTTTAAAACATAACTTGCTAAGCATTAGTCAATTGTATGATAGGGTTATAACATAAAATTTGAATCTAATGCTTGCATTATAGAAATACCACACAAAAATAGATCTTTGATTGCCTTAAGGACTAATAATGTGTATACTATTGATCTTTGATGAGTTTTGTGATGAAACTTGCTTTTCAATTTTAAACGATGATATATGGCTTTGGCATAGAAGATTAGGCCATGCAAGTATGAAACTAATTTCATAAATTATAATTAAAGAACTTGTAAGAGGTATGCCTAAAATTAAATTTGTCAAAGATAAAGTTTGTGATGTATGCCAACTAGGTAAACAAATAAAGAGTAGCTTTAAATCTAAAAATAAAGTAAGTATCTCTAAACCACTATAATTAATCTATATAGATTTATTTGGACCAATTGATATCACAAGTCTAGGAGGAAGTAAATACACTTTTATGATAGTTGATGATTATAGTAGATATACTTGGGCATACTTCTTGGCACATAAAAGTGATTGCTACAAATATTTTTTAAAGTTTTACAAACTAATTTAAAATGAAAAGGGTTTTATGATTTTCTTTATTCGAAGTGATCATGGTGGTGAATTTAAAAACCATGATTTTCAAGACTTTTATGAGTTAAATGGGTATGACCATAATTTCTCCACTCTAAAAAATCCATAACAAAATAAAGTTATGGAGAGAAAAAATAAGAGTTTACAAGAAATGATAAGAACCATACTTAATGAACATAGCCTGCCCAAATATTTTTAGGTCGAAGTCGTTAACACAGTATGCTATGTTATGAATAGGGTTCTCATAAGACCATTATTTTCTAAAACTCCTTATGAATTGTGGAATAATAAAAAACCTAAAATTTTATATTTTAAAGTTTTTGGTTGTAAATATTTTATTTTAAATGAAAATGATGCTTTAGAAAAATTTGATACAAAATCCAATAAAGGTATTTTTCTTGGATATTCCTCTATTTTTAAATCATTTCGTGTCTTTAATAAAAGAACTTTGGTTATAGAGGAATCTATTCATGTTATTCATATTGTTTTTTATGAGATTTTTGAATTTAAGAAAAATAATTTTGATGATTATTTTGATTTTGATACTTTAAATTTGAATGAAAATTCTCCTATCTTAAGCAACTTGGATGCATTTACTTCCAAAGATTCCTTACCCAAGGAATGAAGTATGTAGATGCTCATCCTAAAGAGCTAATCATTAGAGATACATCAAAAGATATTCAAACTTACTCTTCTTTTAAAAAATTTTATGCTAATACTATCTTTTTGCCTTAAATTGAACCAAAATGCATTGAAGATGCTCTAAAAGATGATTCATGGGTTTTTGCAATGCATGAGGAGTTAAATCAATTTGAGAGAAATGAGGTGTGGAAGCTTGTTCCTAGACTTAGTGACCATCTTGTAATTGGCACTAAATGGGTCTTTAGAAACAAATAAGATGAACTTGGTATCATAGTTCAAAACAAGGTTAGATTAGTGGCCAAAGGTTTCAACCAAGAAAAATGTATCGATTATAAAGAAACCTTTGCTCCTATAGCAAGAATAGAAGCCATAAGGATACTCCTTGCCTATGCTTATTATAATAATTTTAAGTTATTTCCAATAGATGTTAAAAGTGCTTTTCTTAGTGGCTTTATTTCTGAAAAAGTTTATGTTGAACAACCACCCGGATTTGAGAATGCTCTTCTTCTAAACCATGTGTTTAAGCTATCTAAGGCTCTCTATCAATTAAAACAAGCCCAAAGGGCTTGGTATGAGAGACTTAGTTCATTTCTTATTAAAAATAATTTCTTGAAAGGAATGGTCGATACCACATTGTTTGTTAAATATTTTAAAAATAATTTTCTTATTGTTCAAATTTATATTGATGATATTATTCTTGGTTCAATAAATGAGTCTTTGTGTAAGTCTTTTGCCAAAAGTAAGAGCCAAGAATTTGAAATGAGTTTAATGGGTGAATTAATATTTTTCTTAGGATTACAAATCAAACAATTTAGTAATGAAACTTTTGTTAGTTAAACTATGTATGCTTTAGATCTCTTAAAATGATTTAATATAGATAGTGCTATGGCTATTAACACACCAATGAGTACTTCTACAAAATTAAATATGGATTATGATGGAGAATAATTTGATAAAAAAAATTATAGGGGTATGATATGTAGTTTACTATACCTCACAACAATTAGACTTGATATTATGTTTAATGTTAGACTGTGTACTAGATTTCAATCTAATCCCAAGTAATCTCACTTTAAAGCTGTTAAAAAGATTTGTAGATACCTAAAAGGAATAAAAATTTTGAATTAATTGCTTATGTCGATGCTGACTTTGCTGGATATAAAATAGATAGAAAAAGCACATCTGGAACAACTCAACTCTTGGGGTCACTCACTTGTTTCTTGGTCATCCAAGAAACAAAATTCAACCAAGGCTGAATATGTAGCAGCTGGTGTATATTTTGCATAAGTTATTTGGATGAAAAATACTTTAGAAGACTATGGACTTTACTTAAAAAATATTCCTATAAAATGTGTTAATACTAGTGAAATATATTTAACAAAGAACCACATTCAATATTCTAGAACTAAACATATTGATATTAGACATCATTTTATTAGAGATTATGTTAATAATCACGATATATCTTTAGATTTTATTGATACAAAACATCAATTAGCATATATTTTTACAAACCCATTGAATGAGGAATAATTGATTTTATTAGAAGAGAATTAGGCATGTTAAATCTTCCAAATGTATGAATTATTCTTATATATTTTTCGGATTATTATCTTGATTTCTCAGTTTTTATGACTTGAGTTTTCGTTTTGAATCAAGATCATTTCGTATGATTCTCTCTTTTCACTATTTACAAAAGAAGACTTGTCAAAATGATCCATGATATTTCAGATTTATAACTTGATCTTTCATTCGTTCATGTGATAATTAAAATTTTTGCATCATTGAATTCTTCCATTCTTCTCCTTTCTTTTTTTATAATGACAAAGGAGAGAGAAAATTGCTAGCATCTCAAGAGAATCAAAAGTGCTAACTTGTATATCTCAAGAGAAGCAAAAGTACTAGCTTGCACATCTCAAGAGAACCAAAAGTGCTAGCTTACACATCTCAAAAACCTTGCTAGCTTGCATGTTCTAAAGTGATGTAAAACTTGCTAGCTTGTATGTTCTAAAGTGATGTAAAACTTGTTAAATTACTAGCTTGCATGTTTCAAAAACTTGCTAGTTGCACTTTTCTCCTTTTTGTTGATGACAAAGAGGGAGAAGTAATGATGTATTAATATTTTTAAAATGTTTAAAGTTTTAGTATCATGCTTGTTGATTTTATATTATGCATGATGATAGTTTAAAAATGTTAATGTTTTGGTATCATACATGTGCCTAAATTAATGATGATTTTATATTTTAAAATTATGTATGATGATGCAATACTTCAACTTATGATAATGATGCAAGTAATGATGTCTTGCATATGATCAATTATACATGCAATACTTCAACTTATGATGATATATGCAATGATATAAATATGATGTAAGTAAAGACTACTTTGATATGATGTGTTGCACATGATCACTATAATTCATGTTCATTTTGACTTGAATTCAAAGATATTATGATTGTAAGGTTATGATTATTTTGAATTCAAAGTTTCTTTCAATATGACATATAGATAGAGATAGTTTAGTTTAAATTTCATCATCAATTGGTTGTCATCATCAAAAAAGGGGAGATTATTGATCCCGAATTTTGATGATGAGATTACGATCTAATTTGTGTTTTGAGAAAAGTAATGTAGGACTAACTTCGATCATGAAAAGATAAAATAATTAAAGCAAAAGAATCAAACATTAGGTTAGAGTCAAAGAACGGGCTTTAAGCCGAAAGTATCGAATGTTACGGGAGTCAACATGCCGATGGATCAGGAGATATGCCGAAGGTTCGAACGACATGCTAGAAGTTCATCGGGAGTTCGTATGAACCAATGACATGCCAAATAACTTAAATTCTTGTCTTGTAATTTTTTAGGGCTTAATTGTCATAGTAAGATATTGAGTTAGTTTTAGGTGGAACTATACTAACTTAATTAGGAGCCTATTGGGCCAGATCTAGGGCTGAGTTGGGCTCATTGGGAGGTCCATTCAATGACCCAGTGTTAGGTCAGGCGATGGCACCACCAAGCCAGGCGGTGGAACCACCTATGAGTTGAAGCGAACGAAGTGTATGTTTTCCAAAAGACCCGACAATGGTACCACCAGTTTCAAGCGATGGTACCACCTAGACTAGTGGTAGTACTACCAGTACAGGTCTCCCAAACTATCAGGCGGTGGTACCACTAGTTGTCAACCTGGCAAGTGGTGGTACCGCCCAGTAATGGTAGTGGTACTACTAATACCCTAAAACCAGGGATGAGACACTTTTGGTTCTATTTTTAAAGTCATTTGGGGCCTATAAATACTCTACTCTTTGCTACTTAAAGATGAACAAAAAGAGAATAAAAAGCTTTATGATTCTGAGTTGAAAAGTTATGAAAAAGTGCTAAGGGTCCTCCTCCTCAAAGTTTTGTGATCATTTTAAGAGAGGTGTAAGACTTGTACAGGTTATCTCCTAAACACGTCAAAAGGAGAAAGAGTTGTAAATAGGGTAATTATTCTTTACCCATTAAAAGAAGATCGTTAGTGAACACCGGTGGCCTCGACGGAAGAGGAATCAGGAGTGGACGTAAGTCACAATGACTGAACCACTATAAATTCGGTGTGCATTTCTGTTATGCTTTCCATTGCAATTACTTTTTGTGTTAATTGCTTAGTTCACTTACTCTAAGTCAATCACATTTTCATTATCGGTTTGAAATTTTTAAAATTGAAGTTTTTCTTGTAAGCACTAATTCACCCCCCCCCCCTCCTCTCTTAGTGCCGACACGGTCCTAACAAGTACCTCACCCAAATGATTAGGTAGGGAAGGAAGCATGTACAAACCCATGCTAGAACATATATGGATGATGACCTATGGGTATTTTTTGCATATAACTTTTGGACATGTTGTGAATACGTTTTTGGTCTAGTTATAGTTATGTATAGGTGTTAAAATCACTGTATATCTCCAATAATTAGTTCCTTAGGATATGTATCTATATACTTTCATTCTTTATATAAGGTTTCTTTGAAAATAGATATATCCAAGTTGTTTTGGGGAGAAGAATCCTCATTCATATTTAATTTATCAAATTCAAAATCATTATCAAAATTATTTTTCTAAGTTACGAGAGATTCATAAAAAATAACATAAATAGATTCTTCAATGATTAATGATCTCTTATTGAAAACTTAATAATTTTTAAAGATAGATGAGTATCGAAGAAAAATACCTTTATCCGATTTTACATCAAATTTTCCTAAGACATTATTGTCATTTAAAATAAAACATCTACAATCAAAAATTTTAAAATATGAGATGTTGGGTCTTTTATTATTTCATAATTTATAAGGAATTTTAAATAGATGAGATCTTATAAGAACCCTATTCATGACATAACATGTCGTGTTAATGGCTTCAGCCCAAAAGTATTTAGGTAAACAATGTTCATTAAGCATAATTCTTACTATCTCTTATAACCTTCTATTTTTTCTCTTAACAACTCTATTTGTTACGACTGTTTAAGGGGTGGTGGGGATGAATTAGTGCTTTCGATAAAACATCGGTTTAAAAACTTTCGTTCGATGAAAACAAATATTGAAAGTGTGCTTTGTTGAATCTCAGATTTTGATGATAAAATCAATTGATGGAGTTATGATCTAATGTATATTTAAGTGATGTAGGACTAACTTCGATCATGGAAAGACAAATCAATTAAAGTTGGAAGAATCAAATGTTGGGTCAAAGTGAATCATGTCAGAAGATTAGACGTCAGGCCAAAGGATTGGTCAACCTGCTGGAAGGACTTCGTGCCATGAGTTTGGGCATTAGGTTGAAGGATTAGACATTATTCTAAGAAAATCGAATGTTGCCGGAGGTTAACATGCCGATCGGGCAATACGCCGTAGGATCGGATGAAACGCTGATGGATCAGACGAAGCACCAGATGAACCAACGATATGTCGGACAACATAAGATTTATGCTTATAATCGTGTGTGTCTAGTGTAGAGAAATCTAGGGGTGATATCATATGCATAGTAGAATAACATAAAATAAAAATCCCAAATTTTCCAAAAAGTATTCATCATCGTGCGAAAATTGGTGCCCAAAAGGTGATCTCATCACGATCCGATTCTTATTGCACAGATCCATGGACATCACAATATATTTATGCAACAAGCAATATAAAGTGAGAAATTATCATAATAATAATTAGTAAAAAGAGTGCATATTATGTCACACGTGTTATCACACACGTGATTGGCTTACAAGGTGCCTATGACTAGCAATCTCCTACTTGATCTAAAGTCAATCACCTATGTATTTGATCCCCATTAAACCCCTATGACGCTCAAAGACAATATGAGACGATAGCTTTGTCAATTTATCTATAATGTTATCTTTGGATGGAATTCTTTCCACTACCACATCTCCTCACGCGACTATCTCTTTGATAAGGTTGAATCTCCTCAGAACGTGCTTTAACTTTTGATGAGGCCTAGGTTCGTTTGCTTAAGCAATCGCCCCATTGTTATCACAATATAAGGGAATCAATTCCTCGTTGCCTGACACGACTCCTAGATCTATGATGAACTTCTTTATCCGAGCTCCCTCCTTTGCTGCTTTTGTCATAGTAATGTACTCTACCTTTGTGGTTGAGTCAACAATAGTATCTTGCTTGGAACTCTTCCAGCATATTGCTCCTCCATTCAAAGTAATATACCCTAAATTAGACTTGCTATCATTGACATTGGATTGGAAACTTGAGTCCGTGTAGCCCTTAACCCTAAGGCTACTTCCTCCATATATCAATAAAAGATCATTAGTCCTTCTTAAGTACATAAGGATACACTTTACTGTTTTCCAATACTTCAAGCCTGGATCCGCTTAATACCTACTCGTGACACTCAAGGCATGGGCTATATCAAGCTTGGTACATAGCATAGCATACATGACATACCATATCTCTGAGATATAGAGTATCCTATCCATGTCTGTCCTTTTTTCAAGAGTCTTTAGGGACATAATCCTAGAAAGTGATGTCCCAAGTCTGATTGGTATGAAACTTCTCTTGAAATTTTTCATGCCAAACCTTTTTATAATGATGTCTATGTACCTAGACTGGGATAAGCCAAGCATTCTCATGGATCTATCTCTATAGATCTGAATCCCTAATATATAGGATGCTTCCCCTAAATCCTTCATAGAGAAGTGTCTAGATAACCAAACATTTACTATGGAGAGCATTCCTATATCATTCACAATGATTAGGATGTCATCCATATATAATACCAAAAAGGTGATAGCGCTCCCACTTACCTTCCTATACACACAAGGCTCATCTTTGTTCTTAACGAAGTCATAAGATCTAATCGCTTCATCAAATCTTATGTTCCAACTTTGGGAAGCTTGCTTCGGTCCATAAATAGACCTAAGTGCTAGTCATAGATGCCCTGCAAACTAACCACGTAAGTAATGGCACGTGTGACCAATGCCCTGCAAACTTGCCTATTGCATGAATATATTGTGATGTCCATAGATCTGTGCAATGGGAATCAGATCATAATGAGATCATGATAATGAGACCAATTCACCTTTAAACACAGATCCTAAATAATCCCAATCATGTGATACTTGAAAGGGACATCGAGATAACCAGATAGATTGGTATGTTATATATCTGTACATATGATGGATGTAGTTGGTCTTATAACTACTTGTGTGGGGATACTAGGGTTATAGTGTAGATGCTTATTGGAGAATGAGTTCACTGATTGATCCGCTCACGGAATGTTGGAAGGTTGATTATGCCTTATTGTTAGATAGCGATTATGTCATCCCAGTGATGTATCTGGTCCTTAGACTTGAAACACCAAGAATGTCCTGTATGAATACTCCACTCTTTGATACCAGACTTATAGGTCTAGAGGTTTCAGATCTAGCATAGTCGGTCATTAGGAGTGGTAGCCAACCTTACGATAGCTATTGAGTATCGATAGAGGATCATCTACTCTTGGTGTCATGAGAGAAATATCTCATGTGTTTTTGCTCAAACAAATCCCTAGCCAAGGTCATTCAGATTAAGAGAGAAAGATTTCTCTAAAAGAATCCGATTAGAGTGAAACTCGTGTAGAAACTGTATGGGCTTAACAACACCATGCTTGGTATACAGTCTCTAGGTATTAGATGGATAAGAGACAATAGGTACACAGTAATTAAGAATAGATAGGTCCAAATGATTGGATTCCCTTGTATCATTTGAGGACTACGGTGTAGTGGCCTAGTACATCCGTAGTCGATGAGTCGAGTGAATTATTATGGAGATAATAATTCACTAAGCCATAAGGAGTTCTAATAGGTATGACTCACAACCAGCTTGATATTGGGCCTAGACGGTCACACATATAGTAGGCATTACGACGAGTAGATGTTCGGATATGAGATATCTGTTGGAGCCCCTATCTTATTGGATATCCAATAAGCCCCTAAATTATTGGGTCCTATGGATGAGATCCAATAAGAGCCAATAAAAGATTATTGGGTAGAGAGATCTACTAATCTAAGAGACTTAGGTAGTTTGATGGAGATCCAGTACCCAATATGATAGGATCCATTAGGGTTAAGTTGATAGGGGGCCTCTATAAATAGGAGGGAATCAAAAACCCATACTCTAGAGATTCTTTTTGGCTGCCAACTCCTATTCTCCTTTCTCCCTCTCCTCCTCATACTGCAGCCCCTATTTGGGGCGTGTGGATAGCACAAAGGGGCAGCCACTTTTAGATTGCGTGGTGCATGCGAGAAAGAGTTTTGGGCAGCGATTTGAGGAGCATTTTCGCAGCCCGTACCATGTGGATCACTGTTAGATATGAAGATGATTAACCTTCTTCATCCTCTCCCACAAATCTGTAGGTTTTCAGAGATATACGATCTCCTTAGGTAATTCTCTTACGCATAGTTTTTCGGTTTCGTGGGTTTTTACATACCAACTTTTACACGATGATGAAACCTTCTTTTCTATGGGAACTCTAGGATATTGTTTTTCTATTTCAAATAAGAAGAAGGTATCAATTATGAAGAAACCTTCGCTCCTATGGCTAGACTTGAAACCATAAGGATTCTCCTTGCCTATACTAGTTGTAATAATTTTAAGTTATTTCAAATGGATGTTAAAAGTGCTTTTCTTAATGGCTTTATTTTCGAAGAAGTTTATGTTGAACAACCACCCAGATTTGAGAATGTTATTTTTTTAAATCATATTTTTAAGTTGTCTAAGACTCTCTATGTTTAAAACAAGCCCCTAGGGCTTGGTATAAACACATATCAAGTGGTTTCATCATCAAAATATGAGATTCAACAAGGTTGATACCATATTATTTATTAAATATTTTAAAAATAATTTTTTTATCATTCAAATTTATGTTGATGATATTGTCTTTAGTTCTACAAATGAATTCTTGTGTGAATCTTTTGCCAAAAGTATGAGTCAAACTCGGAAATGTTAAAAAGTCTTGGTATCATGCTTGATGATTCTATAATTATGCATGGTGATTCGAAGTAATGATGATTTTTGGGTAATTTATAGTTTATTGAGCCTGATGATTTCTATGATTTCCGTATTGCTTTTCAATTATAAATAATAAAGCATGGCTTTTGTATGAAAGACTTGAACATGAAATCAATCACAAAATTTGGAACTAAAAGAACTTGAGCTATCTTTAATCTTACAGGAATCTATTTACATTGCTTTCATTGAATTTTCTGAAAAGTGATTTTGATGATTATTTTGGATTTCTTTTCCGTATGATTCATTTTAATAGTGAGATGATATATCCAATCGAATCATTTATCGATGTTTATAACTTGAGATGTATTTTATATGAAATATTTTTTTCTTGATTCATGTATGATTTACTTGTCTAAGAGAAGATTTATCCAAACGAATCTTGATTCTTGACATTAATAATTTGAGATTTATTTGAAATAAGATATCGTATTTGATCTCCTATGATTCTAGTCGTTATTTACTAAAAAGGAGATTTGTCAAAATGAATCATACACGAATTGATCTTTCATATTAACATTCTTCATGCCATGATTCTTTATATGACTCCTTTGTAATTATTATTTGTATATCTCATAATATAATTGAATCATTGATAAAAAAAAATGGAGAGATTAATGAATCTATCTATGTTTTTTTTATGAATCTCTCAAAAATGATTTTGATTTGATGATTTGAATTTCAATGAGGTTTATCTTGATTTTTTGAGATTTATAACTTGAGATTTCTTATGCATGAATCAAGATATTATATCATTTGATCTCCTATGTTTCTTTTTGCTATTCACTAAAGAGAATATTTATCAAAATGAATCATGTCTTTTGGTATTCACATGATCTTATCTTTCATGATATGATTTTTATAATTCCTTGTATTCATGAAGTATATCTTATCACTAAAATTCTCTTCATATCTTTCATGTGATGATATGAATTTATGCATGAAATACTCATGAATTTATGTTGATGCATACAAATGAGAAGTTATGATTATGCATTGTAGGATGTAATATAATTTGAAATTTTGATACCATCATGATTTGAATTATTTATGATTTGGAATGATGGATGCAATACTATGATTTGTTGCTAAAATGATGTATCATGAATGCTTGAGTATCATGTATGATATACCCATAGTGATGATTTATTTTTTATATCATGCATGAAGTAAGGATGAAATGTAAGATTTTGAAATTGTGCATATTTTAATTTAAAACTATAATGGTGCACAAACATATTGAAATATCAATAAGATTGATATTTTACCTTTGTCATAATTTGAAAATTGTTGTAAAGGGAAAAAAATTATAAAATTGTATTCTTTCCTTCTTTTTTATAATGATAAAAGGGGAGAAAAATTGATAGCTTTCACTTCTCAAAAGAGAAGAAAGAGCTTGCTATCATGAACATCTCAAAAATTTGCTAGCTTGCATATTTGAAAATAATGTAAAACTTGCCAAAGTTGCTAGATTGCATGTTGTAATATTTGTAAAATTTTGCTAGCTTACACTTTGTAAAGGAAGCAAAAAATCGCGCTTCTCAAAAGAGAAGAAAGAACTTGCTATCTTGAACATCACCAAAAATTACTAGCTTGCTTATCTTAAGAAACAAAAATGCAAACTCGCACAATTTGCAATATTGCAAATCTTTAAAATTAATGATGATTTGGTGATTATGCATGTTGTAAAGTAATGAAAAAAATTTGCTAGCTTGTATGTTGTAAAACTTGCATATTGTAAAAATTGCTAGCTTGTAATCTAAAGAGAAGCAAAAAGTTGCTATCTCAAGAAAAGCAAACATGCTAAACTTGCACATCTCTAAATATTGCTAGCTTACATGATGATAAAACTTGATATTATATGAAACTTGCGGAATGCACTTCTTCTTTTTGTTGATGACAAATGGGGAGAAGTTATGATAATGATCATGCATGGAATGATGTATTGTAACTTTAATTATGCATGATTTTATAATGACATATTGCAAATATTCTTGATTAAATTTGCTTTGATTTGAATTCAATTTGAATCCAAGAGTTCTATTAATAAGGCATATTGATAGGGGAAGTTTGTTTAAACTCCATCATCCATTGGTTGTCATCATCAAAAAGGGGAAGATTGTTGAATCTCAGATTTTGATAATAAAATCAATTGATGTGTTTGTGATCTAATGAGCATTTTGAGGAACACAGGGCTAACGTTGATCAGAAAAGGCAAATTGATTAAAGTAGGAGGAATCAGACATTAGGCCGAAGCAAACATGTTAGAAGATTGGACATCAGGCCAGAGGAACGGTCGACATATCAGCAAAAGGCTTCGGGCCATGAATTCGAGTATCGAGCCAAGAAGATTGGACATTGCGCCAAGAAGATTGGTGTTGCAAGAAGACAACATACTGATTAGGCAATACACCGAAGGAGAAGACGATGCGTCGAATGATCGGACGAAGCGCCGGATGAACCAATGACATGCCGGGCAACAAGGATTCGCTTGTAATCAATTATGTCTAGATCGAATTAGTTTAGAGTCTAATTGAGTCAGTTTAGAATGTAATTAATCCAACTCAATTAGGTGCCAGTTGGACCCAAGTTTGAGCTATGTTGGGCCAAGTGAAAGGCCCAAATAGTGACCAAACAGGTGAAGCCATCGTGGCATAGTCTCCGAGACTGTCAGGTGGTAGTACCGCTAGTTTGAGTAGTGGTACCACCTAGACACAGTCTCCGAGAGACTGTCAAGCAGTGGTATCGCTAGTCTAGGTGGTGGTAGTGCCTAGTGGCAGGGTGTCATGTGGTGGTACCGTTAGACTAGGTGGTGGTACCGCCCAGTGTCAGTGCTGCAGGCGGTGGTACCACCAGGACCTCGAAAACCAGAGATGAGATATTTTTAGTCTCTAAGTTTGAATCAACTTGAGGCCTATAAATACCCCTCTCATCTCTGGTTAATATACACAAGAATTGAGGTGTAAAAGAAAGAAAACACTGCTATAATCTTGTGTGAACTCCTCTCAAACTCTAAGTGTTTAGAATTCTGTTTAGGGAGGAGTAAGTGGGGGTATAAAGGTTCTCTCCTAAGCCTGCAAAAGGAGAATAGAGTTATAAAGAGGTGGTTAGTCTTTGCCTATTGAAGGAAGATCGTTAGTGGGTGCCGGTGGCCTTGACATAAGAGGAATCGGTGGAGTGGATGTAGGTCATGATGACCGAACCACTATAAAAATCTGGTTTACATTTTTGTCTTGCATTTTACTTTAACTGCAAACTACCTTACTTACTATACTCTTTTGTATGCTTTCAAGTTATCTTCTAAAGATCAGTTTTAATCATAACGAGATTTCAAACCAACGTGATTTTATCTGCTGCACTAATTCACCCCCCCCTCTTAGTGCCGACTCATTTCTAACATCTAATCCTGAGCAATCTCATTTTAAAGCTATTAAAAGGATTTTTTGATACCTAAAAGAAAATCTTAATCTAGGATTATAGTATCCAAAATCTAAAAACTTTGAATTAATTGCTTATGCCAATATAGATTTTAATGGATATGTAATAGATAGAAAAAGCACATCTGGAACATGTCAACTCTTAGGTCATGCACTTGTCTCTTGATCTTCTAAGAAACAAAACTCAATTGTATGATCTATAGCCGAAGCTGAATATGTGGTAGCAGGTGCATGTTGTGCACAAGTTATTTGGATGAAAAACACTTTAGAATATTATGGACTTTACTTAAAAAATATTCCTATTAATTGTGATAACACTAGTGCTATTTACTTAATAAATAATCTAATTCAATATTCTAGAACTAAACATATTGATAGTAGCCATCATTTTATAAGAGATCATGTTAATAACCATGATATATCTCTAGAATTTATTGATACAAAATATCAATTAGCTGATATTTTTACAAAACCTTTAAATAAGGAATAATTTGATTTTATTGGAAGAGAATTAGGTATGTTAAATCTTCCAAATGCATGAGTTCCTCTTATATATTTTTCGGATTTCCTGATTTTTTATAACTTGAGTTTTCTTTTTATCGAGATCATTTCCTATCACCTTCTTGAAGTTTTATTCATCCTTCATTTAATGATCTCTTCCTATGAATTATTTCTCTCTCTACTCACGAAAGAAAATTTTTTATTCATGGATTTTTGCTATACTTGATCTTTTATGCGATGATCATTTTATATGAATTCTTCTTCCTTCTATTTACAAGAATAGGAATTTGATTCATGAATCTTTAGTATGCACATTTTGATCTTTTATGTGATGAATCCTTTCCCTTTGCGAAAGAAGAAGTTTGATTCATGGATTTTTGGTTATTATGACTTGATTTTTTTGTGATGAATGAATTCCTCCCTTCTTCTTCTTCTTCTTCTTCTTTTGATAACAAAAGGGAGAAAAAAACTTGCACATGTCAAGACGAACCAAAAAGTGTTTGCACATCTAAAGAGTAGTGCTAGCTTGCCCATTTCAAGAAGCAAAAGTGGTTATCTTGCAAAATTTTTGCTTAACTTCTCATTTCACAAATTTGCTACCATGCATAAATTGGTGTAAAACTTACTTGAATAGTTTACAATACTTGCATAAATTATTGAATGATTCTCCTTTTTGTTGATGACAAATGGGGAGAAATGATGAATGTTTGGAATCATGCCAAAATGATGTTAAGTTTGGTATCATGTATAAAGTGATAAATAGTCAAAAAATGCATTAGTATCATGTATGTTATGACCAAAATGATTGTAAATATTTAATTTTGGTATCATGCATGCCTTAGTATCATATAGGTTATCCCTAAAGTGTTGATTTATCATGCATGAAGTGATGAAATTGTGCATGTTATACTTAGATGACTTGAAACTATGATGATGCATAATATATGAAATTTTGATATATTATATTTGATCACTATGATTGAAATTGTTTCACTTAAATTCGAAGGTCATAATTCCTTTTGAATTCAAGTTTGCCTTATCTCAATATGACATATAGATAGGGGGAGTTAAGGTTAACTCCGTCATCAATTGGTTGTCATCATAAAAAATGAGTAGATTGTTGAATATCGGATTTTGATGATGACATCAATTGGTGAATTAATGAACTAATCCATGTGTTAAGATAAGTGATGCAAGACTAACTACGATCGTGGGAAAGGCAAAACAATTAAAGAAGAATCGAAGTTGGGCTGGAATCAATGATCGGGCATCGGGCCAGATGAATCGAGGGATATACTGAAGGATCAGACGATGTAGTGAAAGCTCGACGAAAGTTCGCTGAGAGTTCACCGAAAGCTCACTGGAAGATCGTCGGGAGTTCGTCGAGAGTTCGTCGGAAGGTCATCAAGAGTTCGATTGAACAATTGACATGTCAGACAATTTATATTACTTGTATCGTAATTGCTTTAGCCTTAACTATTGTAGTTAGGATTTTATTTTGAGTTAGTTTTGGGAGAAATCCTACTAACTCAATTAGGGGCCAACTAGGCCCTTAAACAAGACTAAATTGGACTGGTTGGATGGCTCATTCAGCCACTTGGAGCCACGTCAAGTGGTGGAAACGCTTGAGGCTCAACCTCCCAAGTGGTCTAGGCAGTGGTATCGCCCAAATTGGGCGGTGGTACCGTCGGCAGTTAATGTTGCCAAGCAATGGTACCACTAGAGCCCGGTCTCCGAGGCACTGTCAAGTGGTTGTACCGCCTAGAATAGTCAATGGTACCACTTAGTGTCAATCTACAAGCGATGGTATCGCCCAATAATGGCGATGGTACCTGCTAATCAAAGGTGCCCTACAAGCCAATCACGTAAGTGATGGCACGTGTGACTTGACACAGTCTTTTTGCTTATTATATTTTGATATTTTTTCACTTTTTATTGATTATTGCATATACACATGTATATATTGTGATGTCCTTGGATCTATGCAATGGGAATCGGATTGTGATGAGATCACGATAATGAGACCGATTCGACTTTAAATACAGACCCTAAATAATCAAAGTCATAGGTTACTCGAGAGGGACATCGAGATAACCAGATCAATTTGTGTGTTGTATACCCATCCATATGATGGATGCAGCTGGTCTCATAGCTACTCGTGTGGGAACACTAGGGATACAGTACAACTGCTCATTGAAGAATGAGTTCAATAATTGATCCACTTACGAAATGCTGGATGGTTGATTATGCCTTATTATTAGATAGTGATTTTGTAGTCCTAGTAGTGTATCTAGTCCTTAGACTTAAGGCACTAAGGATGTCATGTATGAGTACTCCATTCTTTGATATCGGACTTATAGGTCTAGAGATTCTAGATCTAGCACAACCGGTTATTGGGAGTGGTAGCCAACCTTAGGAGTGTTGAATCTCAGATTTTGATGATGAAACTAATTGAGAGTGTTTATAATTTAATCTATATTTTGAGTGATGCAGGAAGCTTCAATCAGGATGAGACAATTAAAGTAGGAAGAATCATGTTGTGCTGGAGAAAAACATATCAGAAGATTGGATGTCAAGCCATAGGATCGGTCGACGTATCGGTAGAAGGCTTCGGGCCATATGTTTAGGCATTGGGCCAAGAAGAGCAGAAATTGCAGTAAGTAAATCGGAGTTGCGGAGGTCAACTAGCCGATTGGGCAATAGGTCGCAAGAGATGACGATGCGCCGAAGATTCGAAAGAAGCGCCAATAAACCAATAACATGCCGGACAACAATTGATTCAAGCTTTGTAATAATTATCTAGATCGAAGTAGATTTTAAGTGTGCAGGATTAACTATAATAGCAAGGTCTGAAGCAAAATGAAGTCCCAGAGTCAAGAACGAGATTTCGTTGGGAGTTCGAGAGTTCGTCGAAAGTCCGAACATTCATCGAAAGTTCTGTCAGAATTAACCGAGAAGTCCAAGAGCTTGCCAAAGAAGCTCATTAGAACTTGCCAAGAAGATTGTCGTGAAGTCCATGAGCTTGTCGGGAGTCCGTTGGAACATTGCCGAGAGATCGTCGGAAGTTTGCCGGAAGATCGCTAGAACAAACCTAAACTTACGGACTTATTTAGCTTAATGAATGTCTTAAAATTCATAGTTAGCAAATAATTGGGTTGGAATTAGGCCAACTCAATTAGGGGCTAATTGGGCCTAAATTTAGAGTGATTTGGGCTCGCTGGAAGGCCCATTCAATGACCCAAATGTTGGGCCAAGCGGTGGCACCACTAGAACAGGCAGTAGAACCGCCTATGAGTTGGAAAACTCGAAAAAGTCGGTCTCCGAGGCTGTCAAGTGGTGGTACCGCCAGACTGGGTGATGGTACCACCTAGTGATAGTGTGTCAAGCGGTAGTACCGCCAAACTAGGTGGTGGTACCGCCCAGTGTCAAGCTGTAGGCGGTGGTACCGCCCGTATCCCGAAATCTCGAGAATTTAAATTTTGGCTCCAAGTTTTGAAGCTATTTGGGGTCTATAAATACCCTAGTTATTCTTACATGGAGCAGTAAGAAAAGTGATAAAAAAATCTATGTTTTTAAAGTTGAAAACCCTTGTAAAGTGTAGAGTCCCTCATCCTAAAATTTAGAGACCATTCTAAGGGAGAGTATGAGGGAAGCTTTGTAAAAAGGGGTTGTAAAGGTTATCTCCTAAACCTATGAAAATGAGAAGATGGGTGCAAAAGGATAATTGGTCTTCACCCATTAAAGGAAGACCATTAATGGATGCTGGTACCCTTGATGGAAGAGGAATCGGGAGTGGATGTAGGTCACGACAACCAAACCACTATAAAATCTGGTTTGTATTTCTGCTTTGCTATTTACATTTATTGCAAACTATCATACTTCCTCTTTACTCTAGCTGCACACTCTTACGAATATGTTTTAAATAAAACACATTTCTGAAATCAGTTTTAATCGAAACAAAATATTGAGTACGAAATTGACATTTTTACCGCTGCACTAATTCACCCCCCCCCCCTCTCTTAGTGCCGACTCATTTCTAATAGTTGGTATCAAAGACTCGTTATTTCTCATTTAGTTTAACACCCAAGAGAAATGGTTCTTTTCGGCTTTCAAGAGAGCTTTTCTATCGTTCGTCCTCCCATGTTCAATGGGACGGACTATATGTTAAGATCAAGAGCGCACTAAGAGGGGGCGATGAATTAGTGTAGCGGAAAACTTTTGCTATTTCAAAAAACTTATTTCGATTAAAGCCGATTCCAACGAGAATGGTTTTAATTCAATCTGTTTCAGAAGCAATTTGAACTTGAAACCTTTCGTGAATGTGCAAGAGAAGACTAAGGTGGTTTGTAGCAATGTAAATTGCACAAATGAAAAGCGTTGGTTTCGTAAAGTCTTCATATGATTAAAGCTGATCTCGGAAGATATTTACATGAAAGCGTATATAGATATAGTTAAAGCACAGTAAGTAGGAGAGGCAATTTGCTATAAAAGAAAGTTGCTCAAAGTAAATGCAAACCAAGTTTTAGAGTGGTTCGGTCAACGTGACATACATCCACTTTCAACTTCCTCCTCTAACGAGGTCACCGATGTCTATTAGAGGCCTTCCTTCAATAAGCGAAGGCCAACCACCTTTTATAGCTTATCTCTTTTTGCTGGGTTTAGGAGACAACCCTTATAAGTTTCACTCCTCTTTCTTGGATGATTACAAGGCTAAGAGATGAAGGAGGAGGACTCTAACTTTTACAACACTTTAAGGCTCAAGAACTCAAGATTATATCAGTAGGTTTCATGCCCTTTCATGCAGGAAAGGGTGGGGATTTTATAGGCCCTAATAAGTTCAAAAATGAAGCCAAAAAATATCTAATCCTGGATTTTCGGGGTCCTGGCAGTACCACTGCCATTACTGGGCGGTATTACCGCCTGACAGAGCTCGGAGACCGAGCTCTAGTGGTACCACCGCCTGACAGGGGAGGTACCACAGTTGGCAGCAATAACTACCAGTGGTACCACCACCTGATAGGGGCAGTACCACCACCCATAATTCCTAGGAGACCGAGTCTCCCAAGCGGTGCCACCGCCGGCCAAGAATTAGGCACCCCAGGAGACTTACTCGTATTAGAACTCAGTACCTTTGCGCTTCAGCAACAAATAATTAATCAACGAGTACATAATTCCGTACGTAAGCTTCTGGGGCAGTTCTTGGCTTTCCCTTTGTTGCCCTTATATTAAGTCGAAGAATCATCAAGTGGAGTTATGGTTTCATCCCTTATTGAATCTGTATCCTCCTTTGTTGGCGCCAGAACTTATAATAACCGGTCAAGACCCTTAATGTTAATGTTTTGACTGGACCCACTACTCGGGACACTTCGATTTAGAGTTTCCGGCAAGGAAATAATGTTGTTGAAAAAGGGAATGGTAGATTACTTATCGATACTGAACTTATTTCCATACCCGACCTGGTGCTCAAGAAGACTGATCTGAAACTGGAAGGAAAGCTGTTGGCGCAAGAGAGTTGACGTTTCTAAACTTAAAGTAGAGGTCGGGGCACGAGTAAGAAGAGAAAGGGGACAAGAACATTAGGTGTTAATAACAGTAATAAGCAAGTCCACCAAGCAACGTCCCTTCTTCATCCGGGCTTTGAAGCATAATGAGGATCTGGATCGGGAAGTGCAGTTTTGTACGGTTATTGGCTTGATGTGATGTCTACGAGAGAGGCCCTTAAGTAATTGGCTCTAGCTCTAAGTAGAGTTCGGCAAAAGCAAAGGGAATAGTGGATTTACATCACTTTATCCCAAGTGCTCTTCAGAAGTCATAATCTATTGTTGAATGTATTTTCTCTACTGCCCACTCATTACACGAGGATCTACCCGTTGCGCAAGGGAACAGGTAATATGTTAGGGTAAAATGCATCAGAAGTACCGTTTCCAAGTTTCAATGAGGATTCCCACATGATAGAGAGGAGCGCGATGTAAAAAGGTATACTTTATGTGCCCTTACGCTCTTCAGCCCCTTGTAGTGGTCGTGAATTACTATGCTCTTGTTCGTAGAAAGAAGCTTGTTCGGGTGCTTACGTGTATGGAACGCCATTACTTGTTCTTGCTTCACTTCCTAACACGCCCAAGTCAAATATTCCATGAATTATGAATCTGTATCCGTATTTTTGCAGTATCAAGATCAGAAGCAAAAAAGAATACGTTGTGGAATCAGTTCTTGGAAAGTAGTTTCGTGGAGTTACTGTTCGAGCTGTAGGATTAGGATTTGCAACCAGAAGTAGGGTACGTCATTTCTTGCATGTTATACGCCGGTTATCTACAGTTACATTCTTTTTGTATGTAAGTTACCATTCTTCAATTATGACTTTCGAGGCTTGGCACAGGAGACTCTCTATATCAATCCACAGCTATATCGGTAGCCTGCTTGTTGGTCAAGGATAGGATTGGCATAGTAATAGTAAAGAGAAGAATATACCTTACATGCCTAGCCCCGTGAGCCAGCTTAGATGCTGGAGGCTTTTCCTATCTGATCTGACTGATTAGCATCCAGTTCGGCTACAGCTGATCGTAATAGGCTTACATAACTATCAACTTCTTTCAGCTATCTGATGCTATGCTTATCACAGACTGATTGTTTCTCTATTCATAGGACTATCGGAATCCTTCTGTTACCTTATTTCGGTTAGCTTTCTTACCGGCTGGCTCGGCAGATATTGATGTCTGGATTGTTTGCTAATGCCCGGAAGAGAGTGATAGCCTTCAGTCTGCTAACTGCCTTGTACGGAATGGAATGCCAATAGCCTCCTCCTCTGAATCAGCCGCCTAACCCTTTGTCTCTAAAAGAAAGACCGAAAAGAAAGACCTCGTACACAGCCCTTTCAGGCTACAGGGCCTGGCGTTTGTGTCCCATATCACACGTATAGATATGTTTACTAGCTCCGTTCTCCAAGCCTAACATGGATCTGTTTACTAGCTCTGTTCTCCAAGCCTAACAGGTGGGTTCCGTTCAATGAATCATTCCCTTATTCTATTATTCACCCAAGGGCTATTGAGCCACCTCTATTATGCACCCAAGGGCTATTGAGCCACCTCTATTATGCACCCAAGGGCTATTGAGCCACCTCTTTTTTGGCTTACCCGAGTCGAGTGGATAGGTAATAATTAATTAGGCTCGCGGTAACTATACTCTAAAAAGGAATACCTTGCTTTATCTTTTCCCAGTTCGTGCAAAGAGAAAGGGATCCACTAGTCATAGCCCCAAACAAAAGCAGCCCATCCTTCCTTCCCCTTGATCGGACTAATCTTTCATTTTCTCCCGGGATTTGGAGATGCCGATTACCGATCCGTGGGATAATAGCCCTAAACTTACCTGAAAGCCAATAGTGGGACATGCCCCGAATCCGTTGTGCTTGAATCTCCTCTTCCCTTTGCAATTGCATAAGAATCAACTCTGTGGGGAAGGTTCCAGACAGAAGCAAATGAAATAGAATAATCTAAGATGTAATAGAATGGGATGGATGGAAATCTGAGATGAATTTTCCAACGAATGCCTGATTTTACTCCATAGGAGCAGAACTTATACCTAGTCTGCTATTCACTAGCTGAGGCACTGGAGATCTTGTTTTTCTGCTTTCATAAAGGCGCTCTGGTCTGGCATGGATTCCGAAAGGCTAAGAGTCTCTCGATTCCCTTACCTAGCTTGCCTCCTGGGCGCTGCTCCGCTATTCATGGTGCCACTGTATAGAAGCACCCTTAAGTAGATTCGAAGATGATGGTTACATTCCGTGCTTTTGCTTTTCACCGCTGAAGAGACCTTCTTGGTCACTGATAACCGCTTCTGGTCCCAAAGATTCGGGCTTACTATTGACGTTGTTTACTTATCTTTTCTTTGTGCCAGTGACCGGTTTATGGATGAGTGCTCTTGGAGTAGCTTGACTGCTAGCTCGCTCTGAACCTACGTGCCTATGGCTTCGTTTCCCAGGAAAGACTACACTGCTTTGGGCCCCTTAATGGAAGACTGATTCCATTCATCTTTTATTAAATGAAGGTATTCGTGCTTGGATGGCGGCTCAAGATCAGCCTCATGAAAAAACCAACTATTCTAAGCAAACTAAGCTAATACCAGCTCTTTTCTTGTTCGCTGTAAGGGGCATTCCTCTATGAGATGGAGGCTAGTGTTAGAGCGAGGGACTTCTTTTTTGCTTGTATTATCATCGGCCTATCCTTTAGCGATATCCAAGTAGCTGTCAAAGTGGAAATGGAGTATCCGTCAAATCGTATGCCTATATCTCTGTCTAGGAGTCGATTGCTTATGTCTCTTTCTCAGTGGTCCAAGTCCTATATCGAAAACTGGTAATTCTAGTCTATCAGCATTGGCGTCGCGAGCCTTTCTTTAAGTCCTTTAGGGTGGGGCCAGTCAGAAAGTTCCTCGTCTTTGCGACAAACGGAGTTCCTTTGGCAGAGTATGTTATAGGTCCCAAAGTAGGTTTTAGGACGAAGAAGAATGGATATATTCACGTGGATAAGAGGACGTGTATAATTGGTCTACCAGTAAGACCTTGTCTGAAAATCCTAAGGTGCGGTGGGGCGCTCTAATTTCGCTCCTTCTCTTTCTACTGTAAGGCAGCGAGTAGTAATTGCCCTCCAGACGACCGGCTAGTGGATCTTTCTCTAACTCTTTTTCCTTTTTCTTTTCAAGTAGCTTTCTCCTGCACTTACTTATGATCGGGTTGGGTTCAAAAGCGGGGAATTCTAAGGATCAGTAAGATTGGACCAAGTAACGTAAAATAATGTATCCTCATTAGCAGTATTTTACGTTAAGAAAAATATCCTAACGCCTGAAATACTGTATCCACATAGTATTTTACGTTACTATCCTAACGCTTGAAGTAACTACTAACCCTTTCTGGTAACTAACCCTTTTTGACTCTTTTCTATAGTAGGGGGGCCCGTTGCTTGGTCATTAGAAGTTACCTGTCTAGTAGTTACTTGGCGGACTCGTTAACAACTACCGCACAACTACTCACGGTTAGGCTCACCAGGAGTTAAGGGTTGCAAGAGCAAGTCCTGTTTTGGGGATCAGTGTCCGGATCAAGAGAATTGCCAGTGCCAGTTCAAGTTGAATCCTATTTAGAAGCAGTTCTAAAGGGTGATTCCGACTGTCTTGGCTGTTTACAGAGTATGATGAGCATTAAGTTGAAGGTCGAGGAATGTATCTAGGCGGTCGAGTGTGCTTTGAAATACTTCTTGAGTCAGCACCCAGAGTATTAGTAAAGAAAAAAGAATGAATTACTAGTAAAAGAGTGAAAGAGGAAAGAGATAGTATAGTTACCACTCCTAGTTTACTCGGCGCTCTCAACATGGTTCCTTCTCTTTATTCACAAGTCCAGTGTTAATGGTGCGCGTTAGTCTAAGTGGTCTTTATGGCATTAGTGAGTTACTGTATGGATTTCAGTAAATACAATCAATCAGGATATTCCTCACGACAATAAAGGTAAACCGTACCATCCTCCACAAGTATAGTTTCGGGAGTTAACCCTTTTCTAGTTACAAAGTCAATTATTTTGTATTTCCTTATGTGCGCCGGTCAGCTTATACTTGATTTTGCTTATATTGCTTGAAGCCCGAGTTCTGTTGCGCTAACATGAGAGGTGCCCTAGCTTGTGTTCAATCAATATGTATGCAGTGCCTAGTAAGAATGCAACTAGTACAACTCGGAATGGAACTTAGTAACAGTAAGTATAACTGCCTACCGTGAGAATGGAGCTAGTAAGAGAAAGAATGGGGCTAGTAAGTCCAAGAGTGAAACCAGGGATGCCCTAGTACTAAGATCAGGCCAAGCAACGACGTAAGATGTTGTGCGGCAGCAACAACAATAGGTAATATAACTTGTTATAACCAAGTCCTGTGTTCGGCCACTCTCAATGTAACTTTCTACTTGACCTCGACCTCAACTTGAATAGCTTCCCATGCCTACCTAAACTACTGTAAACTTAAAGAAGGGTAAACTCATCTACTTCCCCGCTTGCAACTGAAACTAAGTATTCAACTCACACTCAAACAGGAACCCTACTTTCTTACTTGAACAAGACCCGGGATGGGATTCAACAAGAACTCGCCCAGCTACTACTAGTAAAGGAGTCCGGAGTGCTTTATATTAAGTTGCACAATAGGGTTAATCTTATAGGCAGAAATGAACTCTAACAGAACTCAAGTCGTTTTATGGCAAATTACCTATCTACTTCTCTTACCCGTTCCATAAATTCATTTGGAGCCTCTAAAACAGGGCTTCCCTGATTCTGTTTCTGACCTGGCCTACCTCGACTCCCACAGCTCCTTCATTTAATCCCTTGTTGCATGTAGTACTGCTTCTGTTCGAGTTGAAGATACATAGTACTAGTTCTTGAACACAGCACTTGAAGTTAAGAAAAAAGAATGAGTTTACAGAGGTACAGTACAAGGCAGTGGAATTCTTATCTTAGTTACTAGCTTCGGGCAATCGGTGGGCTTACTTCTAACTTAGGGAGCTGCAGGGAATTGGTGGGCTTACTAGTTACTAACTGACCTAGCCCAGTAATGGACTTCATAACGACTAACTGACCTAGCCCAGTAACTTACTTCATAACTAGTTACTGACTCCTAGCCTAGTAGTGGGCTTCCTCTAGAGTCTCTAATTAGTGAGTTCAATCTCTAAGTCGTCTTGGTGAGTTCCCCATTCTTTCATTCTACCTTCTGAGTTGAATTCTTCCATTCCTTATTCCTAGTCGTGAGTGTCATTCTGTAATTTGACCTTCTGAGTTTGTCTCTTACCTTTGAGTTAACCCCGAAACTAATATAGAGGCCTCTCTTTATTACACGTGCCTCCACTCAGGCTACAAATGCTGATTCAACTAGACTACTCTTACGCCTACAGTTATTGCTTGCTCATCCACCTCTCGTTCTTTTCTACCTGCCTTAGTAGCTTGTCTCTTACTTGCAACTAGCACTCCCGGCTCATCCAACTCTGTCAACAAATACTTCTTTCAACAAGCCCTGCTGCTGGCTGCTATTAATAGCTAAATCATTATTCTATACTACTAATGCCCGATATGACCTCAATCAGTCACTTAAATCAGTAACATTAGGTAACAAGTGATTCTATACCTCTGGATCCTATCACTGAATTCTTACTTTCAACGAGAACTCCCCTTTCTTACCCGATTGCTGCTGGCAACTACCTCTTACCTCTTGTTCTCTGTAAACTAGAAACTCAGAGGCAAGCGTATACTAGACAAGCAACTAGACCCCTATGGCTAATGATTATGTTCATTCTGTGACTACCTTGTTTCAGTATTGGTTTCTTCATAGCCTTCTACTTACTAGTTGAATTCTTAACTTCAAGTCGAGTGTCTAACTCAGGATATCCCTCTTCTCTGGCTACAAATACTTCTTTCAACAAGCAGCTAGCTCCGATACCGTAGTTAACAAATACAGTTATGGCTCTGGACTACTCTACTGGTTGTGGGACTATACTACTACTTGTTTGGGATTCCACTAACTACTACTGATTTAACTTGAGCTCGAACAGGACCACTACTTGTTGGGTTAGACTTTAGACCCGAATTTAGATACTTTTAAATGCATTATTTCTCATCTTGAGATGTTTTTCATGTGATTGACTCAAACAAAAGAAGTTCTGTTAGAGTGTATTTCTTCCTATAAGAGTTACCCTCTGGCTCTGCTCTTTAGTATCAATCCCAGCATCCCTACTTCTGTAACTTAGGGACCGGTTTGCTTCTCCACTGTTCAAGAACTAGTACTATTGGTATTCAATTAGCAGCTGGCAACTACACCTTAATTCCACTCAGGCTCCTATACCATACCTCTCTCTCCCCAACTTACTAGAAGGTCCTCTTCGGTTAAGCCTTATTGTTTCCCCTGCCTACACTCGAACAAAGGGCTACTCTACAACACCCCTAGCTCATCTACCTCTTACCTCTGTCAACTAACCACTCTAGTTCTCTACCTTTCTACCTTTCACTTAAGAATTCATACATATATAAACTCACCACTCCTGCGGATTCTGTTTATTAACTTGGAGCTGATGATCTTAGTTCCAGAAGAAGCTTTTCACTGATATTAGATTCTTTCTTTCTAATAAGATAAAACAGCCAATCTCTCTCCTCTGTCAACAATTCATTTGACCATGTCTCCCGAACCTACCTATACTATGTCTACAGCCAAGACACTAGGCAAGTAGACTCTCCTCTGGCTACAAATACTGATGAAACTTCACCACTGCACTACACCTATGATTAAACAGGACTAGACTACTACTAGTTGGGGCCAAAAGCAGGTTAACTCTTGACTACTCTATTACTAGTTGGGGCAAGAACTCAAATTGAATAGCTTCCCTTGCATGCCTACAGAGAAAAGGATTGATTTATTTCTTTCTTATGAGACCCTTCTGGCAACTCAACCTCTCCTATGGCTCTGGTTTTAGTGATTTGGTGAACTGACTGGAATTAATAACTGATGAAACTGGACCTCAGTAGCAGTAACCACTTCTGCTTCAACACCTGGAAACTATATGATTAAAGAACACTTGGAAACTAGATTATTAAAGGAAGGAGTATGATTAAAGAACGCTTGGAAACTAGATTATTAAAGGAAGGAGTGCTACTTCAACTGGACCACTACTTGTCAATTGAAGATCAAACTAGGGATTCAAAACTATCACAAGAACAGGACTACCAGGGAAAGGCAACTACTAGACAAGCAACTTCAACTCGGTATTCCACTCTAACAAGTACAGGAACCAGAACAGGACTACTACTTTAGAACCAGAAAAGTACTAAAGGTATTCAACAAGAACAGGAGTGGTGGGTTTACAATGGAAGTTGGCAGGAGAAGAAGAGACCACTGGTGTAGCTATGTTCATAAGGGAAGAATCATGTTTTGGTGTTGCTGTGTTGATAGTGGCGGAACTACGTAACTTACTTTTCTCCACGTAGCTCGGAGAGGCAGCTCCAAGTGACTCCCACTTCTGGGTGCATTCTTAGCCTTCTAGTAGCTAGTTTCATTCTGAATAAGCTTTCTCACTGTTTGATTCTGGTTAGCACTGGTTGAACTCTTATACTTACTAGTTGGATTCTGATCCACTACCCTGGAAGCACTGGTTGCATTCTTGCTTCTATCGGGATCGGTAGCACTACGGACAGAGACTACCTGGTGGACTCCCTCACTAGTTGCATTCTTTGATTGACTAGTTTGACTCTTAAGCGGGGAATTCTTACCGATGATATAAGAAACTAGCTCATAGCTGGGAATTCACTACTAGCATCGAGCCCTGCACTACAGGCTTTTAGCCACCAAGCAGATACTTTCACTCTTCTCCCCTAACTCAAAACTAACACCCCTTGCTTTCTACTCTTCTAATAATGTTACCATTGACTTAAAAGCTACCTTTCCCTTGTTTAACTTGGAACTCGCTACCGCCGAACACAGGACTCAAAAACAGGACTTGGTTATAACTATAACTACCTATTTCATGGCTGCCACCGAAAGCATCTATTGTAATAACTTCGTTATGACTACTACTTGCTGCCGCGTCACATTAGTAGTGACTTGGCCCCGAACACAAGACTTGTTTATAACTTGTTTATAATTACTTATTTCATGGCTGCTGCGCAGCGGACTTGCGCCGTTGCTTGGCGTTTATAACCACCTCTTTGTTGTGTTGCCACCGAAAGCATATATTGTAATAACGTAGTGACTTGGCCGGTATTCAACAAGAACAACAAGAACAGGGACAGGAGAAGGATCGGCTCCTCTACTGATTGCTCATTCTTATGTTTCTTACCTTGGAGTTACATTCTTACTTTCCCTACTATGTGACAATTAAGCCTTTCGGTCTGTTACTAAAGAGTGCAATTCTGATCTACTACCCTAGATGTGGGGAATCAGTGGGCTTACTAGCCTAGAAATAGAATGAGTAGTTTCACAGAATGAGAATGGAGCTCCCCACTGACAAACTCTCCAGTAATAATAGGAATCTATGCCCGCCAAGCAAAGGCCAAGCTTAGCAGTAAAACGAATAACAAGGCCACTGATGAAACTGGGCTACTACTACTAGAAGTGACAAGTACTAAAGGTATTCAACAATAACTCTCACTGGACTACCTGGACTACCAGGACTACTACTACTATAGTGACACTTATATAGTCGTTGCTTGGCCCTTCCCGCTTCTAAGCCAACTAATACGGATTTAACAAGACTACTACTTTACTTGTAAACGAAAGACTCAACTAGGGCAGCTAGTGTTCGGCAACGAGAACTATCCTCGACTACCCTGTTTCATTCTTGAACTACCCAGTTTAATTCTAATCTTTGAGTTCACCCCGCCCTAGTAGCTATGGTACTGGTTTGATTCTTGAACTACTGAGTTTGCTTCTTCCTTCCTACCCTAGCTCACCTCTCGTATTGTTAGTGGTTTCATTCTAAGATTGACTCGTTCCATTCCCTATTCCTCGGTCTGAGTTTCATTCTTGAATTCCATTCCGACTTTCACTAGTTTGATTCTTCATTTCCTACTTGCCTTCCTCTACTATGACTCCTAGGAAAACATGAGTGGGTTGGTTGACTTGACCTCTGCTCTGGGCTCGAAAGAAGGATTCCTGTCCTGTTGACTCGGCAACTTACAATAAATACTCTGTGCTCTCACTGATGAAACTACGAGTCCTGTGTTCATAAACTCAAAAGTTCTTAATTCAAAGGGAAAGGGGTTCGGGGTAGTAAAGAGCAAAGCAAAGATGAAAGCCAACTGCTGTAGTGGATTCCAAGTAAGAAAAGTATTCCGTTAGTGGTTCTGTTGTCGAAAGTCAGTAAGCTGCCCTGATTTAGCGAGCCTTCCCGCAACACCTCTTACCTCTGACCTCTTTCTCTTCAGCAAGAGAAAATAAGGATTATAGGTAAAATGCATTACAAGAGCCGGGGCAGGGCTACATAGGGAATTTGCCTAATCGGAGTTTACACATGGCTTAAACCTGCGAGAAATCTGGGTTGCAACCCCTTTATGTACTTCATTCAGCATAGTCTAGTCTCTCTTGGGTGTGCGAGCGCGGGTGCTCTAGCTCTAAGTCTTGTTCGGGCAGATGAGAGTACAGGCTTTGATGCCCTAAGTACCAAAGTCGAACATCTTTTGTTCACGAGGTTTTGAAGCGTTAACGGGAGTGAGCTTACCTTAGTTGTCGTATATATAATAGAATGATAGGACCTACGACCTATAGAATGAGCGGACCTACCTACTGCAAGGCAATGTGACATTTGATGAGTTACCCCGAGCCTAGTAATAGAATGAAACCAGCCGACCCTACCCTAGCAAAGTAAGTAAACTACCCTTACCCTAGCAACAAAACCACCCCAACCTACCTCGTATTGGAATGACAGAAGCCTAACCTAGTAACAAATGACTTGGAAGCAGTCTGAAACTAATAATCATAAGGGAGCGGGATAGCTACACTAAGAATTCCACTAAAGCAGAGGTGGGGGCGATAGGGAGCTGATCTTATAGATTCAACAATAACACCTGATCGGGTAGGTTGATGAGAGGGAAGCAAGAGTGGAAAGAGAACCAGTTGACCGATCGCTTCACCACCCTATGCCTCTAGGAAAGAGGGCAGGTTAGCTAGTCAATTGGAGTAAGTCAACCAGCCCACCCCTTAACAAAACACATGATAGGCACCCCGAGATAGGCAAAACGGCACCCACTGACCAATACTTGTAAACTGAAGACTAAACTAGGGATGCAACTGCCCCAAGGGAACCCAAAATCCTATAGTTAGAAAGGTGTTTTTTTGCCCCTCAGGGGGTCGCTAATGTAATTTTTCCCATCAAACTCTCAAACCTAGCTAAATCCTTTAGTGGATGCCCCTATTCTTATGATTCAACAGAATGACACAAACCGACCCCCAATAGATTGATTTGATAGGCAAAACGGGACCCATACGCTGCACCCACATCTATTCTACTGGTCACCCATAATAGGCACCCCTTGTTTCATCCTAAATGTCATCCTATAGAAAGTGATAGCTATTTTAATCTACTTAACGTCTACTTAGTTGGTATAGCTTCAATCAAAGTCGTTTTTCGGTTATTTTGCATTTCTTCCAAATTTCTTCATCCCATTGGATTCTTAAGTAAACTCTCTTCTTTAGTTCACTACCGGTAAGTCAACTCAGTTCCCTTTCCCTAACTAGCAAGTCAGTAAACCTCGGATACTATACCTCATTGGCAGCCTCAGCTACTGATTAAACTAGCCCGACCCCTAGTCACTTCTTTCAACAAGCCCAGCATGAGACCCCGCTCCTCTGTAAACAAATACTTTTATTGCTCATCCACCTTTGGTTCTTTTCACTCTCCTATGGCTCTTAGAATTTGTAGTTGCTTGGCTCCTCGTTTTGAGAATTCATATCATCTCTTGCCTCTCCTCTGGCTCTCATCTCATTTCACCCTGTTGTCAACTAATAAAAGAATGAGGCTCCGATACTATATATTACCTCCGGCTCCTCTCTTGCTACTAGACCTATAAAACAACACTTTGCTTAGGCCTTTAGGTACTCAAAAGAACCTTGCTTGTATCACTCTTGTTCTTCGAACTCCCCTTTGGCTACAATACCTATGGCTCCTCTCTTGCAACTATACATCTGTAAACTAACCACTCCAGTTCTTGTTTAATACCTAGTTTAATCCTATGATGATCAAGTAGTAAGGGTATCTATTCTCAGACAATAACTAGACTACTGGGATTCCACTAATTCCATTCCACAGAGAAGGAGAAGAGCCAAGCAACTCTCAATCTAGTGTTACAAGAGAAGCAAGGGCAGAATCAACTACTAATTCACTAACTTACCGCTGAAAACATCTTCGGTATTCAACTCACACAAGAACTGGAGTAGGATCAGACTAAGGATTTGAAACAAGAGCAGGGTATGCCTATGTTCTTAGGTGAAAATGAACTCAAACATTACTTCTGTAGTTTTATGGGAAATCCAATGAAAAACATCTTGGCGATTCGAAATAGAGCATTTTTAGCCCATATCTTTAGGGCATTAATTAAGTTCATTGGACTTGGTGACTGTAAACCTAGCTAAATCCTCTTCTTCTCCGTGGGCATTCTCCTCGGCTTCGCGGCTTCTTAATAAGATCAAACTCGAGAACGGGCCAAGTAAGCAGACGTAGTGAGGCCAAGCGTATACTAGACAATAGGAGCAAGAGGCTAAATTAGGACTCCTAACCAAACCAAAGAAAGGTTGTTATAACTCTGGCACATCTAACTCAGGCTACAGCCAAGACACTACTACTGGACTGGCAAACTTACTATAAGGGCCCGAACCATTACTATTTGATTTCGACAACAACAAGAGTGGATTCAACTTATTGTCTTGCCCAACTGGAACTACTTGGATTGTCTTGCACGACCTCAACTACCTTACCTGTCAACTGGGCTACTACTACTGGACTGGCACCCTAGACTTCTTATGGAGGCCTAAACTATGGTTCTGTACTCTTTACGACTCTACTACTACGGAAGGTATTAAACTCGCCAACTACAGGCGTTGAGTTAGGTAGAGCAGTAATAACTCACTTGCATCTCTGCTTGTCTCCTGGCCTAGGTACTAAAAAGATCTTTCTTCCCTTGACTCTATCTCCAAAGCACAGGTTAACTCTTTACTACTCTACTACTAGTTTAGGAATTAGAGAGGTTCTGTCAACTAACACTGAATTCTGACTTGTTCCTCTTGCTCTTCCAACTCTCCGACTTAATAGAAGGGCCACTTGACTAGACTAGCACTAAAGTGATCTTTCCACTAAAACTACCCTATCTACAACTACAGGCTCGGCTCTATCAACAAATCAAATACAGATGAAACTGGGGATGAAACTAGAACAGTACTAGCACCCGGCCTCTACTCTGTCAACTAATTCTTATTTCTTAACCTCAAGTCCAGTGTTCGCCTTTGAAAGATGCTTGCTGTCTGTTCTATCAACTAATTCTTATTTCTTAACTTCAAGTCCAGTTCGAAAGTAAGGAAAGGGAAGTTTAAGAAACCCGGGAAAAAACATAGCAAAGGAATTTCCCCTAATAGACCGATCCATTTTCATGAAAAGTTGGACGAAACCCGTGTTTTTTGGTAGCATCGGTGTTTTCCCTCTTGGACCGATCCAAAAGATAGAGATTTTCATAGAAACCAGGGAAAAAAGGCTGTGAAGTGAAGAGCTCCCAAAAACAGGACTTGGTAATGACTTGTAATAGCTCTTACTCTTGCTACCGCACTTAGTCTTACGCCTAAGCTTGGTCGTAACGTTAGTAGTTACTTGGCCCCTCCTGAACCGATCAAAAGTAATTCGATTTTCATGGAAACCCGGGATTTTTCGTTGCACTTGAGTTTTCCCTCCTAACGAGATCCATTTTGATACAAAGTTTACATTTTCCCGTGCAACAACACTGCCACGTAACGTTAGTAGTTACTTGCCTGATAGCAATTCTTGACTTTAGTACCTGATGAGGCTAGTTCAATTCTTACTTCTTGGGGGAGGGGTTCATTCTTACTTGCTTGGGAATGTAGCCTTGTTGTTAGTGGTTGGGAATGTAGCCTTGTTGTTAGTGGTTTCATTCTTCCACTACTACCTCACTGCCCTGGCTTTAAGACTGTTACCCACTAGTTTCATTCTTGAACTACCGGAGGTCATTCTGAGTCTACTTAGTGTCATTCTTGCCTTTACTAGTTCCATTCCTTTACTTACTTTCATACTAAAGCTCTAGTGCAAGTAGGCCTCTACCTATATCTCAATTCAATATCTATTGATTACAACATCCATTGCTCTATTTCAGTATATCTCTAGGATGGGTTGGTTGGGCAACATAACATGGAGTGGAATTATTACCTGATGGTTGTCGTCCTATTGGTTAAGGGAAAATAGCTTATGTGTCACAATCCAAGGTAGAGTTTTGAGATAACAAATAATAATTATAGGTGGTAGTTTTGGCGGGTAAGATTTGGTTCTTTATTTACTACTTGAGAGCTAGGGAAACAGTAGGCGCATCTTATTATAGTATAGGGTTAAAACACATTCGACCATAAGATAACTGAATACTTAATAGAATAATCAAAACCAAAGAAAAGGCTTGAAATGTATACTATCTTGGACCGATCGATGTAATTCTGTATTTCCAGATTTCTTCTTATTCCCTTTATTGAGTTTCGAATTAAGTTCTTTTTCATAGTAGTTGGTTGAGTTGAGTTCCCGCTTAAGGGATGTTAGGAACAAGGATTAGCATATCAAGGAAGGTAAGGCTGATAGACTGCAAAGTAAGCTTCTAAGCTAGTAGACAATCAACTAAGAACCAGAGCCAGGGCATAAAGGTATAAGGTACCATGCCCCGGGTTCATGTTCAGGAGTTAGAGAATCAAAGCCAGCAGTTCTAGGCTAAGGTAGAGTAGAGCAAAGATCCATTCTCATCAGCAGTAGTAAGGTATGAGAAGCGGTAGTCAAGTCATATTCTTATTTATTAGTGACTATTCCTGTTCTAATTCTGGTATTTCAAATAAGTAAGTCAAAGAAGAATAGAAAGGAAAGGATTGAACATACTATGTATATTCTGTAGTGGCAGGCCTTGAGACATTCAAGTAATATTTAGATTCAGTATTGGCAGAGCAGTAAGTAAGGCTCAAGCGTAGTAAATGCAACAAGCGAAGTAGCGGACCGGAACCCAAACATGGGCATCTAAATCAGAAGTATCAGAATCAAAGACAGTATGGGGGTTACTGAGTTCAATCCGTATGTTGGAGTGGAGTCGAGGTCCCATATGCTCTGGTTGCACTCTATCCTACTTGGTTAACAGCGGTTCTATTCCTTATCAGTTGATTATAAAATGCATCAATTCCATTATGTATTTCCAGCATAGCACCTGGGTTACTCTTATCGGTATAGTAGTCAAATAAAAGTCTGAGTCCCAAGTTAAAGTATTTCTATCAGTGGTGAATTTCTCTTATTCTAGTTTTCAAGAAGGCTTTCAGCACCTTTACTGAATTTCTGACTTGCTTCCTTTCTTCTCTATATTGAGTTGCTGCCTTAGAAGCCTTTGGTTTATTCTGCTGTTCGAGGCTCGGGTTCTTTCTTTCTTTCCTTATAGCGCTGGGTTCGGTCTTAGAAGCACTAGTCGAAGTATGAGTTATGAGTTCTCTTCTTAGAAGCCAGGAGCCGAAGCCTTAGTTCTGGGCTCAATAAGTAGGGTAGGCGCATAGACAGTCAAGTAATACGGATATACAGGAGGGTCAGACTTAAGTCGTCAAGGGAAGAGTAACAGACTTGTAGGCACGAGTGTAAGTTTGAAACAAGAGAAAGGGCATTGAGATCAGTAGCTAAGGGATCCGGGGATCAGTAACTATAGACACCTAAAAGCAGTAGTTCCATTCTTATTAAACTCATCAATATTATATAAAAGAACTTTCAATACGAATACCTAATTGAATAATGAAACTTTGAATGAAACCAATGCTAGTAAGAGTTGAACTCAATACACTATATCGAACTCCGTGAACTCGCCCTAACTAATTGGGAATTTACCTACTGTTTCTAAGGCCTACTCTGATCTCTGAGCTCCACTGAAACTATTGTGCTACTGAGTTCGATCCACCTCAACTCTAAGTCCC
>LVTN01001793.1:22724-33007 GCA_001649415.1 Musa itinerans
TTGTATATCTCATCACCAAAATTCTCTTGATATTTTTCATGTGATGATATGAAATTATGCATGAAATACTCATGAATTTATGCAAACAAATGAGAAGTTATGATCATGCATGATAGAATATAATATAATTTGACATTTAGATACCATCATGATTTGAAATGCTATGATTTGTTGCCAAAATGATGTATCATGAATGTGTGAATCTCATGTATGATATGCCCATGGTGATTGATTTATTTATGTCATGCATGAAGTAAGGATACCATATGCAAAGTTGTGAAATTGTGCATGTTGTAAATTTAAACCATAATGATGCACAAACATATTGAAATAATAATTGAAACATTAATGTAATTAGGAATGATGATTTGATATTATGCATGCGATACTTCAACTTATATGATATGATGCATGCAATGATAAAATATTCATGATGAAAAATTGTTTTGACATTCATAACTAAATTTTTTGATTATTCATCATTTGTCATGATTTGAAAATTATTGTAAAGGGAAAAAGAGATACAAAATTATATTCTTCCCTTCTTTTTGACAATGATAAAGGGGGAGACAGCTAGCTTGCTAGCTAGCTTGCACATTTTAAGTAGATGCAAAAACACGCTATCTTGCATATATCAAAAGGTTTGCAAAAAAACTCACTAGCTTGCATAATGCAAAACTTTTAAAACACTTGGTAGCTTGAACATTGCAAAACAAACATGTTAAACTTGCATATCTAGCAAAATTTACAAACTTGCAAAACTCAAATTTTTGCTAGCTTGCATAATGATAAAACTGAAAATTATGTTTATTATGCAATGACTTGAACTTATATTTCTCAAACACTTGATAGTTGGAACTTCTCCTTTCTGTTGATGACAAAAGGGGAGAAGTATGATTATGTTATGCATGATTTATTCCTTGGATTTTTGAATCTAAGAGTTTCTATCAATGCCATATTGATAGGGGGAGTTTGTTTAAACTCCGGGAGTTAAGGTTAACTCCATCATTAATTAGTTGTCATCATCAAAAAGGGGGAGATTGTTGAATCTCATATTTTGATGATGAAACTAATTGATAAGTGTTTATATCTTAATCTATGTTTTGAGTGACGCAGGATGCTTCGATCAAGATGAGACACTTAAAGCAGGAAGAATCATGTTGTGTCGGGGGAAAACATGTCAGAAGATTGGACGTTGAGCTAGAAGATCGGT
This sequence comes from Musa itinerans, assembly GCA_001649415.1. Taxonomy (NCBI): domain Eukaryota; kingdom Viridiplantae; phylum Streptophyta; class Magnoliopsida; order Zingiberales; family Musaceae; genus Musa; species Musa itinerans. The sequence goes on from LVTN01001793.1 coordinate 23,938, forward strand.
CGATGTATCGATAGAAGGCTTCGGGCCATGGATTCGGGCATCAGGCCAAGAAGAGCGGATATTGCACCAAGGATATCAGAGTTGCAGAGTAAATTGGCCGATTGGACAATAGGCCGCAAGAGAGGACGATGCGCCGAAGAATCAGACGAAGTGTCGAGGGACCAATGACATGCTGGACAACATGATTAATGCTTAGTATTAATTGTTTATATCGAAGTGTGATATTATATATGCAGGATTAACTATAATAGCAAGGCATAAAGCAAAATGAAGTCCCAGAGTCAAGGACATGATTTCGTTGGGAGTTCGAGAGTTCGTCGGAAGTCCAAACGTTGGTCGGAAGTTCTGTCGAGAAGTTTAGGAGCCTGCCAAAGAAGTTCGTCGAAACTCGCCAAGAAGATTGTCGTGAAGTCCAGGAGCTTGCCGGGAGTCCGCTGGAACATTGCCGAGAGATCATCGAAAGTTCGCTGGAAGATCGTCAGAAGCTCGCCGGAAGAAACCACGACATAGGGACTTGTTTAGCTTAGTAAATGTCTTAGATTTCGTAGTTAGCACGTAGTTAGGTTTGAATTTGGGCCAACCCAATTAAGGGCCAGTTAGGCCCATGTAAGGACTGTGTTGGGCCCAATGAGAGACCCAAATAGTGTCCCAAGAGGTGACACCATCGTGGCATAGTCTCCGAGACAATGTCAAACGGTGGTACCGCCGGTCTGGGCGGTGGTACCGCCAAGACACAGCCTTCGAGAGGCTACAGGCGGTGGTACCACCCAGCACAACCTCCCAGGCGTCAGTGTCAGACTGACACTAGCAGTGGTACCGCCCTGACCTAGGAAACCCGGGATAAGATGTTTTTAGGCTCCAAGTTTAAATCAACTTGAAGCCTATAAATACCTCTCTCATCCCTAGTTAACATACGCAAGCATTAAGAGTAAAAAAGAGTGAAACGCTATTGTAATCTTGTGTGAAACTTCTCTCAAAGTTCTAAGTGTTAGAATAGTTTGAGAGAGGAGTGAGTGGGGGTGTAAGGGTTATCTCCTAAACCTGGTAAAAGGAGAAAGAGCTGTAAGAAGGAGGTTGATCTTCGCCTATAAAGGAATATCGATAGTGAATGCCGATGTCCTCAACGGAAGAGGAATCGATGGAGTGGATGTAGGTCACGACGACCGAACCACTATAAAATCGGCATGCTCTTCTCTGGTTTGCATTTCTATATTTGAGCACTTTACTTTACTATAAACCTCTTAACGTGCTTTACATCCATTGCACATCTTCCTTATGCTTTCAAGCTATCTTTACAAAAATGCTTTGAAGCTAACCTCTCTCCAAAACGGTTTTCGTCGAAACCGATTTTTATCGAACGAAAAGTTTTGAAGATGTAATTTTTACCACTGCACTAATTCACCCCCCCCTCTTAGTGCCAACTTGATCCTAATACTACTAACGGTCTTCCTTCAATGAGTAAAGACCAACTACTCTTACAACTCTATTCTCCTTTTGACGGGCTCAGGAGAGAACCTTTACACCCCCACTTACTCCTCTCTTAAAAAGAAATTTATACTTAGATTAGAGGAGGAGAATTCTCACAAGATTACAATAGAATTTTTTCTTGTTTTTGTTTTTAGTTCTTGTGTTATCTGAGCAAGGATGAGATGGGTATTTATAGGCCCCAAATGGATTTAAACTTAGAGCCTAAAAATATCTCATCTTCGATTTTCGAGGTACTTGCGGTACCAAAGCCTGCGTTGGGCAGTACTACCACTTGCAACACTGACATTGGGTGGTACCACCACCCAGTATGTTGGTACTACTACCTGATACAATCTTGGCGACTATGTCTCAAAGACTAAGCCACTAGTGGTGCCACCGCTTGACCCAACTTTTGGGTCACTGAATGAGCCTTAATCTTAGTCCAAAACAACCCCAATTTAGGCCCAGTTGGTCCCTAATTGAGTTGGCCTAATTACATTATAAACCAACCCAATTACAACTAAAACTACTTCGATCTAGACAAATTATTACAAGCAAGAATATTAAGATGTCCGACATGTCATTGGTTTATCGGAACCTTCGTCTGACCCTTCGGTGCATCGTCCTCTCCTTTGGCATATTGCCTTCTTGCAATATCCAATCTCCTTGGTGTAATATTCGATCTTCTTGGCCCGATGCCCAAACTCATGGCACGAAGCCTTATGCCGACACATCGACCATTCCTCCAGTCTGACGTTCAATCTTCTAACACGTTCAATTCCGACCCAACTTCTTATTCTTCTTGCTTTAATCAATTTGCTTCTACTGATTGAAGCTAGTCCTACATCACTCAAAATGTAAATTAGATCATAATATTATCAATTGGTTTCATTATCAAAATCTGAGATTCAATAGATTTTTCAATAAGAGATTGATAAATCTATTTATATCATTTTAAATCTCTTGAAAGTGATTTTGATGATTTGATGATTTGAATTTGAATGAGTTTTATCCAAATCAAGATCTTGATTCTTATGATTTATATTATTATAACTTGAGATTTTTATGAATCAAGATTGTTTACTATGATTCTTCTTTTCACTATTTGATTTATCTAAATGAATCATGATTTTTATCTTGATTTCTCGATTTTCAATGACTTACATTTTTTATTTGAATCAAGATCGTTTATTATGATTCTTCCTTTTACTATTCACTACAAAGAATATTTCTTTTAATCATGATCATTCTCTTGATTTTTCGATATTCTTGAAATTCTCTATGATGTTTTTATTTAAAAAGAGATTTATATAAATTATAATATTAATTTCTCAACTTGAGATTCATTATGACTCCTTTGTATTGCTCATCAAATTGATCTCTTATGTTTTGAAGTTTTTCTTTATGATAACAAAGACCGATGATCTTTTGTAATGATCTTTCATGATTTTTGATGTATTTTCTGTGATGATCATTGATGTAAATTTTTGTACCTCTCCTTTTCTTCTTTCTTATTTGCAATGACAAATGGGAGAAAGAAAATTGTTTGCATCTGAAGAGAACCATAATTATTAGCTTGAATGTTAAACTTAGGCATGTTAAATCTCCCGAATGCATAAATTCTTCTTATATATTTTTCAGATCATGATCTTGATTTCTCGATTTTTATGAATTGAGTTTTCTATAAATAAAGGTTTTTACTTTAACTAAAGAAAAGATGTATTCAAATTAACTATGATATGTCACTTGACTTCTTATGTTTATGACTTGAATTTTATTATGTATAATTGTCTTGTATTTATGATTTGTATATCTATATGATTGAATCACTGATGTAAAAAAGGGAGAAAAATTATACTATTGTATTCTTCCCTTCTCTTTGACAATAACAAATGAGGAGAAAATCTTGCTAGCTTGCATATCGCAAAGAAAAAAAAAATTACTAGCTTGCACATTGCAAAAGAAAGCAAAAATTACTATCTTGTCCATCTCAATAAGCAAAACTTGTAAACTTATCTCAAAAGAGAAGTAAGAATTGCTAACTTACAATCTCAAGAGAAGTAAAAGTGCTATTTTTCCCATCTCAAGAAGCAAAGAATTGCTAAACTTGCACTTCTCTAAAACTTGCTAACTTGCATTTTCAAAACTTGCTATCTTACTAACTTGCATATTTCAAAAACTTGCTGGTTGCACTTCTCCTTTTTGTTAATGACAAAGGGGGAAAAGGTATGATGATGATCATGCATGATATAATGAAATTTTATTATGTATGATAGTTTGGATGCAATACTTGAACTTATGATGTAAGTAGTGATATGATGTATTACATATAATTCATGATTGAAATTATGGCATATTGATAGGGGAGTTTAGTTTAAACCCTATCATCAATTGGTTGTCATCATCAAAAAGAGGAAAATTGTTGAATCTCGGATTTTGATGATAAAATCAATTGATGAGTTTACAATCTAATTTGTGTTTTGAGTGACACAGGACTAACTTCGATCAAAAAAGATAAATTGATTAAAGTAGGAGGAATTAAACGTTAGGCTGGATTAAACATGTCAGAAGATTGGACATCAGCCGGAGGATTAGTCGACGTGCCAATAGAAGGACTTTATGTTGTGAGTTTGGGCATCGGGCCGAAGGATCGGACATTGCGCCAAAGAGATCGGAAGTTACGGGAGGCAACATGCCGATTAAGCAATACGCCGAAGGAGAGGACGATGCGCCGAAGGATCAAACGAGCATTAGATGAACCAATGACATGTCGGGAAATATAGAATTCTAGTCTTGTAATCGTTTATCTAAATTGGTCGTAGTTAGGTCATAATTAATTTAGCTTTGGGTGTAACCATGCTAACTCAATTAGGGGCCTATTAGACCTAAGTTGGGTCTGTTTTGGGCCTAGTGGAAAGCTCATTCAGTGACCCAAAAGTTGAGTCAAGCGATGGCACGGTTGATCTAGGTGGTGGAACCACTAACGGCTTAGTCTCCAAGACACAATCTATGAGACTGTGTCAATTGGTGGTACCGCCAGACTATGTAGTGGTATCATGGTGGTGGTACCGCCAGACTAGGTAGTATTACCGTCCAATGTCAGTGCTGTAGGCGGTGGTACCGCCCAACATAGACGGTGGTACTACCAATACCCCAAAATCTCGAGGATTTAAATTTTGGCTCTAATTTTTGAAGCTATTTAGGGTCTATAAATACCCCAATCTTTCTTGCTTAAGAGAGAAAAAAATTAGAACAAAACTCTATTATTCTAAAGTTGTAAACCCTTGTAAAGTGTAGAGTCCCTCCTCCTAAAATTTAGATACTATTATAAGGGAGAGTGTATGAGAAACTTTGTAAAAAGGAGTGTAAAGGTTCTCTCTTGAGCCTATCAAAAGGAGAAAAGAGTTTTAAGAATATATTTGGTCTTCACCCATTGAAGGAAGACCGTTAGTGAATGCTAGTGGCCTCAATGGAGAAGGAAACGGGAGTAAACGTTTATCACGATGACCGAACCACTATAAAATTGGTGTGCCTTCTCTTCTTTGCTATTTACTTACTTTGCAACTACTTTACATCTTCATCACTCTCCTACGAACATCTTTAAGCTTAAATGTCTTTTTGATATGGCTTTATCGTATGAATTTTCATGATCGACGTAGTTCTCCAAACCACTAATTCACCCCCCCCCCCCCCCCCCCCTTAATGCACCTCCACTTAACCAAAAATATTAAAAAAATAAAATAAAATTAGAATGTGTATATCTTCCTTTTATAAAGAATTTCCTATTTGACAAATTAATTACTATTTTATTATAAGTATAATCTAAAATAGAAATTTAAATTCAAAGTTTTCTTTTCCTTATTTTTTATGTTTCTAGGAAAGGAAATATGAATAAATACTTTATTTTAAATAAATTTTTAATTTTTAATTTCAAGGGAGGAAAGATTTTTTATATATTGTGCAACTTTTTTTTAAGGAGAATTATTTTTGAATTTAAGTTTATATTGTTGAATCTCGGATTTTGATGATGAAATCAATTATAAATTGTTTGATCTAATATATATTGAGAAAAATGTGCTGGATTAACTACGACTGTAGTAAGACATAAAGCAAGTATTGTGCCGGAGTCAATATCGAGATCTCGTTGGAAGTTCAAGAGTTCGTCGGAAGTTCTGCCGGAACCAACCAAGAAGTCCAGGAGCTTGCCAAAGAAGCTCGTTGGAACTCGCCAAGAAGATCGTCGTAAAGTCCAGAAGCTTACCGAAAATCCACTGGAACATTATTGGGAGTTTGTCAGAAGTTTGCCGAAAGATTGCCGGAAGAGGAATTGACATACCGGAATAAAAGTGCTTTGATTATGTCTTAGTTATTATAGTTAAACCGAAAATTAAGTTAGGATTGTGAGGTAATCTCACTAACTTAGTTAAAGGCCAACTGGGCCCTTAATAGGGCTGAATTGGGCCGGATTGAACAGCTCATTCAACACTTGAAAACATGGTCGACGGTGGCACCGCTTAGGACTCGGTCTCCCAGGAGTTCTAGGTGGTGGTACCGCCCTTGTCAGGCGGTGTTACCACTGATAGTTAATGCTATCAGGCGGTGGTACTACCCTTGTCAAGGGGTGGTACCGTAAGAGCTTGGTCTCTGAGCTCTATTAGGCGGTCATACTGCCCAGACTGGGCGGTGGTACCACCCAATAATGGTAGTGGTACCGCTAGTACCCCGAAAACTAGGGATATGATGCTTTTTGGCTCTAATTTTGAAGCCATTATGGCCTATAAATATCCCACCATTTTTTGCATAAAAGGGTATAAAAAGGATTAGCTGATCTTGAATCTTTGGAGTGTCAAAGTGTTGTAAAAGTGCTAGAGTCCTCCTTCCTTTCTAAGTGTTGAGATTATTCAAGAGAGGTGTGAGACTTGTAAGGGTTCTCTCCTAAACCTGTGAAAAGGAGAAAGCGCTGTAAAGAGGTGGTTGATCTTCGCCTATTGAAGGAAGGCTATTAGTGGACGTCGGTGACCTCGATGGAGGAGGAATCCGGAAGTAGAGGTAGGTCACAATAACCAAACCACTCTAAATTCTAGTTTGCTTTTCAATTTATGCAATTTACATTACTGTAAACTTCCTTAATCTTCTTTTGCACTTTTACGAAAGCTTTCAAGTAAAATTTCTCTCCAAAACGGATTGGATCGAAACGAACATTTTTCGAAATCAATGATTTTTCCACTATACTAATTCACCCCCCCTCTTAGTGCCGCTCTTAATCCTAACAATTTGTATCAGAGAAAGGTCACTCTCATTTAGTTTGAAACCCAAGAAAGATAACATTTGTCGGCAACCAAGAGGGTCACTCAGTTACACGTCTGCCCATGTTCAATGGGACGGATTACACATATTAGAAGACTAGAATGAGGATATTTTTAATTTCAATGGATTTTGAGTTATGGAATCTTGTAGAAACTGGCTTTAAAAAGTCTTCTCTTCCAATGAGCTATTGGAATGAGTTGGAGAAGAAGACTTTTGCTTTAAATGCCAAGGCTATGAATGCCTTTTTTTATGCTTTGGATAAAAATGAGTTCAATCAAGTGTCAATTTATGAAATGGCTTTTGATATTTGGCACACACTCAAAGTAACTCACGAAGGCACTAGTAGAGTAAAGGAGTCAAAAATTAATCTTTTAGTCCATACTTATGAACTGTTTCAGATGAAACCGAGTGAGACCACTGGAGACATGTACACCCGATTTACGGATGTCGTCAATGGTCTAAAAGGACTTGGTAAAAGTTTCTCGGATTTTGAACTTGTTAATAAAATTTTAAGATCCCTTCTAAAGAGTTGTGACCCTAAAGTAATGGTCATTCAAGAGGCTAAGGACTTAAATAACTTTCCTCTCGAAGAACTAATCGAGTCACTAATGACCTATGAGATGACTTGTAATACTCGTAAAGAGCTTGAGAACAACCTTCCAAAGAATATGAAGGATATGGCACTAAGAACTTAAGAAGACTACTTGAAAAAAAATTCAAGTGATGAGGACTTTGATGATGACTTGGCACTCTCGACAAGAAAGTTTAAAAAATTTATAAAAAGGAATAAATTTAAAATTAACACTAAAAATAAATTTGAACTTAAGAAAGATCAAGTAATATACTACGAATGCAAGAAGCCAGGACATTACAAGAGCGAATGTCCCATAGCAAAGAAGAAGCAACCAAAGAAAAAGAATGCTCTTAAAGCAACATGGGACGACTCAAGTGTATCCGAAGAAGAGGAGCCAACCAACATCGAGCAAGTTGCTCACTACGCACTAATGGCTATTAGAGATGAGGTAACTAGTTCATTAGATGCAAATTTATCTTTTGATGAGCATGATGATAGTTTAGCTCCCTGCACAAAATGTCATGAATTAAAAACGCTTAAAAAGGAAAACTTGCTACTCAAAGAAACCTTAGAAAAGTTTGAGGTTGGTAGCAAATCCTTGAATATGATCCTTGCCAATAAGGGTCACGTTCATAAAAAAGGCGAAATCGAATTTGTGAGTAGCTCTCACCAAAATCCAACCACCTTTGTTAAAGACCTTACCTTACATGTATCACCCCACATCAAATGTAACTTTTGTTGCAAACTTGAACATGTTTCCTATAAATGCCCACTTAAGAGATATAGTCAACACAAATTGATTTGGGTTCCCAAAGGAACCATAAAGAACTCTATGCAAAATGATAAGTTGAGTAGATTGATTTTTGAGGTATCCAAGGTCAAATGACTACCTAAAAATCACCCTCTTTTGTAGAAATGTTTAGCATCACAAGCTAAGAGCAAGAGATGGTACCTTGATAGTAGATGCTCAAGGCATATGATGGGAGATCCATCTCAATTTTCTAAGTTCACTAGCCTAGACGAAGGAAATGTCACCTTCGAAGACAACAACAAAGGTAAAATCATTGGCAAAGGAACCATAGGTAATAAATCCAACTTCTTTGTTGAAGATGTGTTATTAGTTGATGGCTTAAAGTATAACCTTTTGAGCATTAGTCAATTATGTGATAAAGGATACATCATTAGATTTGAATCCAATGCTTGCATTATTGAAAAACTACACAAAAACACATCTATGATTGCCCTAAAATAAAATAATGTATACACTATCGATATCGATGATCTTTGTAATGAAATGTGTTTTTCAGTTTTGAATGACGATGCTTGGTTTTGGCATAGGAGATTAAGTCATGCTAGCATGAAACTAATCTCTCAAATCTCATCTAAAGAACTTGTAAGAGGAATTCCTCACATTAAGTTCGTTAAAGACAATGTGTGTGATGCATGTCAACTAAGAAAGCAAATAAAAAGTAGTTTCAAAACAAAGAACCAAATAAGCACATCTAGGCCATTGCAATTAATTCATATGGACTTATTCGGACCAATTGCTACATCAAGCCTAGGAGGTAGCAAATACACATTTGTCATCATGGATGATTATAGTAGATACACATGGACTTACTTTTTGGTACACAAAAGTGATTGCTTTAGGTATGTCTCTAAGTTTTGTAAACTTGTTCAAAATGAAAAGGGTTTTATGATTTCATCAATTCGAAGTGATCA
>LVTN01001793.1:33673-56475 GCA_001649415.1 Musa itinerans
GAGCTAATCATAGGAGACACATCAAAAGGGGTTCAAACTCGTTCCTCTCTTAAGAATTTTTGTACAAACGCCGCTTTTCTCTCCTAAATTGAACCTAAATGCATTAACGAGACCTTAAAAGATGATTCATGGGTCATCGCAATGCAAGAAGAGTTGAATCAGTTTGAGAGAAATGAGGTGTGGAAGCTTGTTCCGAGACCAAATGACCATTTAGTTATTGGTACTAAATGGGTCTTTAGAAACAAGCAAGATGAATTTGGTATCATAGTTAGAAACAAGGCTAGATTAGTGGCTAAGGATTTCAACCAAGAAGGCATCGATTATGAAGAAACCTTTGCTCTTGTGGCACGATTAGAAGCCATAAGGATGCTCCTTGCTTATGCTAGTAGTAATAATTTTAAGTTATTTCAAATGGATGTTAAAAGTGCTTTTCTTAATGGCTTTATTTTCGAAGAAGTTTATGTTGAACCTCCCATATTTGAGAATGATAATCTTCCTAATCATGTGTTTAAATTGACTAAAGCTCTTTATAGATTGAAACAAGTCCCAAGAGCTTGGTATGAGAGTCTTAGCTCATTTCTTATCCAAAATAATTTTTCTAAATGCAAGGTCGATACCACATTATTTATTAAAAATTTTAAAAATAATTTTTTATTATTCAAATATATGTTGATGATATTATTTTTGGTTCTACGAATGAATCTTTATTTAAATCATTTGCCAAAAATATGAGCCAAGAGTTTGAAATGAGCTTAATGGGTGAACTAACCTTCTTTTTAAGCTTACAAATTAAATAACTTAGTAATAGTATTTTTCTTAGTCAAACAAAATATACTTTAGACTTGCTAAAAAGATTTAATATGAATAGTTCAAAGGCTATCAACACTCCTATGAGTACCTCCACTAAGTTAGACATCGATGAAAGTGGAGAAATCTTTGATCAAAAAGCTTATAGAGGTATGATAGATAGTTTACTATACCACACCGCAACTAGACCGGACATCATGTTTAGTGTAGGACTTTGTGCTAGGTTTCAATCTAATCCTAAGATATCTTATCTTAAAGCAGTTAAAAGAATTCTTAGATATCTTAAAGGAACCACTAATCTAAGATTATAGTATCCAAAATCTGAAAACTTTGAACTAATTGTTTATGCTGATGCGGATTTTGCTAGATGTAGAATAGATAGAAAAAGTATATCTGGAACATGTCAATTCTCAGGACATGCACTTGTCTCTTAGTCTTCCAAGAAGCAAAACTCGGTTGCACTATCCACAACCGAAGCCGAATACATAGTGGCTAGTGCATGTTGTGCACTAGTCATATGGATGAAAAATACATTAGAAGATTATAAGATTCATCTTAAGAACATTCCCATAAAATGTGATAACATGAGTGCAATATGATTAAATGTTTAACAAAAAATCATATTCAACACTCTAGAACTAAACACATTGACATTAGGCATCACTTTATACGAGAGCATATCAATAATCATGATGTAATCTTAGAGTTTATTGATACGAAACATCAATTAGCTGACATCTTTATAAAACCTTTTAGTGAAGAACAATTTGATTTTATTAGAAGGGAGTTAGGAATGTTAAATTATCCGAATGCATGAATTTGATGTATATCTTTTTGGACTTTCTCGATTCTTTAAAGCTTTCATGAAATTATTTCATAAATAAGACCTTCATGAAATTTGAAATATGAATCTACTAAGTATCAAATTTATTTTATAAAAACTTAATGATGTTTGATACATGGAATTCATTGACAAATGCATCTCTCATGGATTTCACTCTTATGAATTTTTAATGAAAAATGGATTTGATGAATTATCCTTCATATGATGATTCTTTCACATGAATTCTTCCTTACTCTTCTCATGAAGGAAGAATTTTTATGAATTTTTAGTATAAGATGATCACTTGCAAGAGTAAGGATTTGATTTCACATGAATATCTTAATCCTCTTCATGAATCCCTTCTCATTGTTAAAATTAAAGCATAATTTAATGAAACTCATTTATTGTTTTTGACTTGATTCAAATCATTTCATAAATTTGATTCTTAATGGATTTCCTTCTTACTTTCCTTCTTCATGCAAAGTTTTGATGACAAAGGGGGAAAAGTTGATGGAATCTCTCTCTTTAATATTGATAACTTTTGATATTGAGAACTTTTGAATGTTACCATACAATGAAGCAATATCGATTAGATAATCTAGTATAAAACTTGCTTGAATTTTTACTACACTTGTATTGTTGAATTGTTCTCCTTTTTGTTGATGACAAATGGGGAGAAATGATACCAAAATGTGATAAATTGATGACATATTAGCATTATAAATGTATATAATGTATCTTATTGTAAATGCTTATATACTTATCATTTGAAACATATCAAAATGAATATTGTAACACATCACAAATGCTTAAAATATTTCATGAAAACTTGATAAATGTATTTCATTATGATAAGATATCATGAGCTTAACTTGCTATTTTACAATTGATAACTTGTCATCTTGTCATAGAATGATGACTTGCTATCTTGCTAATTTTCATATTCGAAATTCGTATCAATGATGATTATCATTGGATTTAAAAATGGATGTCATGCCTTAACATCATTTTGACAAATATGTGATATCATATTTAGAATTAGTAAATCATGATAAGTATCATGATGTGCATATTGATAAGTTTAAATGAACTTAACTTATCAGTTTGATACTTGAATTCAAAGGCCTTGAATTCAAGAATGTCTTTTGTCAAGTACGGCATATAGATAGGGGGAGTTAAGGTTAACTTTGTCATCAATTGATTATCATCATCAAAAAAGGGGAGATTGTTGAATCTCAAATTTTGATGATGAAATCAATTGTAAATTGTTTGATCTAATCTATATATTGAGAAAAGTGTACAGGATTAACTACGACAATAGTAAGACATAAAGCAGGTGTTGTGCCGGAGTCAATATCGAGATCTCGTTGGAAGTTCAAGAGTTCATTGGAAGTCCGGACGTTCGTCAGAAGTTCTACCAGAACCAACCGAGAAGTCCAAGAGTTTGCCAAAGAAGTTCATCGGAACTCGCCAAGAAGATCGTCATAAAGTCTGGGAGCTTGCCGAGAGTCCGTCGGAACATTGTTGGGAGTTCGTCGGAAGATCGTCGAAAGTTCACCGGAAGATCGATAAAAGCTTGTCGGAAGAGGAATTGACATACCGGAACAAGAGTGCTTTGATTATGTCTTAGTTATTATAGTTAGATCGAAAATTAAGTTAGAATTGGAAGGTAATCCCACTAACTTAGTTAGGGGCCAATTGGGTCCTTAACATGGCTGAATTGGGCTTGATTGAGCATCTCATTCAACACTTGAAAACATGGCCGGCAGTGGCACCGCTTGGGACTCGGTCCCTCAAGAGTTCTAGGCGATGGTACTGCTGACAGTTAATGTTGTCAGGCGGTGGTACCACCCTTATCAAGCGATCGTACCACCTAAACTAGGCAGTGGTACCGCCTAATGTTAGGTGTCAGGTGGTGGTACCGCCAATAATGGCGGTGGTACCGCTAGTACCCCAAAAATCGAAGATAATACCTCACCCTTTTCTGCATGAAAGAGTACGAAAAGGATTGGCATAATCTTGAATCTTTGGAGTGTTAAAGTGTTGTAAAAGTGCTAGAGTCCTCCTCCTCCCTTTCTAAATGTTGAGATCATTCACGAGAGGCGTGAGACTTGTAAGGGTTCTCTCCTAAACCCGTGAAAAGGAGAAAGCATTATAAAGAGGTGGTTGGTCTTCGCCTATTGAAGAAAGGCTATTAGTGGACACCGGTGACCTCGATGGAGGAGGAATTCGAAAGTGGATGTAGGTCACAACGACTGAACCACTCTAAATTCTGGTTTGTTTTTCAATTTGTGTAATTTATATTACTACAAACTTTCTTAATCTTCTCTTTGTACTTTTATGAAAGCTTTCAAGTTTAATTTCTCTCCGAAATGGATTGAATCGAAACGAACATTTTCCAAAATCAATTATTTTTCTGCTACACTAATTTACACCCCCTCATAGTGCCACTCTTGATTCTAACACATATTGTCTGAGTATAAAATTTTCTGATTTTCATTTTTTATAAATATCTGAATTGTTTTTATTAAAAACATATATCCTGGTTTCAAATTTTAATTTTTTTCGTTGTTTCATATTTATTCTGTAAAAATGATACTAAAATATTGTTACTATATGTAACTATTAGGAATTATAATTAATTTTGATTATTGTTTGATTATATTTTAACTTGAACTTTTAGTTTGATACTCTTAAAATTTTATATTTTCTATGCCAAATCAAACATCTGATTTTATGCACGTTTTTGTTTTACAAATTATTTTTATGAGTCAAATGGTTCAGCATTTATGGTTTGGTCTAAACGAATATAATAATGAAATAAGGTTAATTTTTTTTTAATTATCACAAATTCTATTCTAAACTAAGAAGAAAAACTTATTAATTTATTTTTTATAATTATTTGCTTCTGAACAAAAAAATTAAAAGATGTAATATAAAAGCTATCAAAATATATTATTGCTGCAAAATAATAACTAATGTTTATATATAGAGGGATAGAAATAACATTGCTATCAAAAATACCAAATATCAAAGATGTGACTTTATACAGATTCCTGTTTCTATTGAGACTGTCCTAAATGATTCCGACTAAGACATGACAGTCCAAATGAAAGTTTGGGTTAGAGAAATGATCTTTATTTCCTTTAGTTGAACTTTATTTATGCCAAGTGATATTTAACTCTTACCTCACTGATTGCATAGCATAAAAGCATTAACCATCATTTTGTTAATTCATATTATTTGGCTTATTAAAAAAAAGATTTTGTAGGGAATTGTTAGGATTGAGTGAAACTCAGAATTTCTTATCACTCTTTTTTTTTTTTCTCCCTCTTTCCTTTATTTTTGCGCCTTTTCTTGTTTCTTTCACCTTTCCATTTCATTTTTAAGTTGACCGTTTTGTTTGACCTAATTTAATGATTTTGATGATTTCACTTTTATAGGTTATTGTGTAGTCGTTTGGTCCAAATAATCACTAATCTAGGTTTTTTATATAGAGAAGGGTTTAATCCTTTTTGGGATATTGATATCGTCGAATCCTTCCTCCACCTCAAAGCTTCTCTTTCATAATTTTTCCTAATTCCCTTTATTATGTCGTTTAAGGCTGAAAGAGAATATCCCTCCATATTCGAAGAGCTTTTTCAGATCGTATCTTGAGGTATATTTCTCACTATCATCCCACACAAGAATGAGATTTTTTGTCTACAACTTGATGCTTATATTTCAAGCCTAACTTTAGTTAGATTTCTTGATTAAATCTAATTATTTTTAATTTATGCTGCAACAATAACAAATCTTCTGCTGAATCTTTAGTTCTTTATAGATACATATGTTTGTTCAGCTACCTAGTTTCTCATCGATACTTTTATCTGATAGTTTTTTATTTGACTAGAGATTTGTTAAGAGAGCTCAAGAAAATATTCATGTGGTTGATCAGATTCTGTAGTTGATGCAGAATGATGGATACATCACCACCTCTTGTTGTTGTTGAAAGAGAGTAGAGAATTGAATAATGAACCAGGAAAAGAACGCTAAGATGCCATTATTTCCCAATTCAAAACTAGTGATTTGTATTGGTAATAAGTGGCATTGTTACAAGATGCCACTAATTACCGGTTCAAAACTAGTCATTTTTGTTGGTTATAAGTGGCATTGTTATCTTTGTTGTTGCATTAGGAATGCTTCTTAAGATCAAAGTGAAGTCATTCCTCAAATAATGTAAATCTCATTTAAAAATATTGGTCTAGTAATGACATATGAGATTCATTTAATAAAATATTAAATATCTTACCTGCTAAAGCTTTTAGACCATTGATAACAAAGTTGTAAGATTGAATTTCATCTTCAACACATATCTTTTGTGAAAAGTTTTCATTCGAGAAGTGTTTCCAGAAACTAAAATGGACCATGTTAAGATAGAGAAATTGGGTGCCACAAATTGCATTTTCTAAAGTACTAGATGAATATTGATACCGGGGAGGGTAAAAATGCAGAATAGATTTCGAAAGAACATCGATAGAATAGTTGTTCAGATAAAAAATGTCACAGAAGACAAGGAACGAACTGATACCGGAAGCACTAACGAAGCAACTTTGATAAAAAAAATAGCTCACCACCAAATTTAAAATCAAAAGGGATACAGAAAGACCACCACCCTAATGATAATAAATAAGGATACAGAACTGAAAGCAAAAGACTCACCACTCCAGGACGTATCCAAGAGATACAGAGTTCAAAGAGCACTCCAAGAGAGCTTCTGCCAATATCATCAATTTTCTGAAAACCTTTCTAAGCCCTAAACCCCAAAATAAAATACTAGTGCATGAAACAACCCTTCATGCATAGGGAATTTCGAAATTAAGTGCTTTACAGCTGCCAACCAACTCCATTAATGTATTCTTTAGCCATAAAGAAAAGTACCATGATACAACTTTTTAGATGCCAACCAACTCCATTAATGTATTTCTTTGTGCAAGGAATATGCTGATGAGCTGTCTTATCTGAGTAGGCTGAGTTGAAGATTACGTAAAAATATTATTGGTTGAAAAAAATATCATATTATCAGCATAGTCCATATGAATAGATTATAGTAAAATAGACACTCCCGTGTTAAATATGATTTATTTGTGTGCTTATATCTGAATCTCTTCTTTAGATTTAAATTAACTAAGGCTGCCACTTTATATACTACCTTATTAGTTTTCATCTGAAGTCATTGCCTCTAGTTCACCTCATGATCATACTTTTTATCATGTTTGTGATACATGATGGCAAAGATATGGACAGCTATCCATAATTCATGTGAATCTTATATGAAAAAAGGTTATGTAATTCATGCATTTTATCTCATTAAAAGCTTTAAATATATGCTTCTACTGGTTTGCCCGTTCTACTCTAATAACTCAAGAAGCTCTTTCATTTTAAATGATCATTAAAATCAACAGTAGAAGATATACTATGATGATCTTCCACTTGCAAGCAAAGATCAAGTTGCTGACTTTTGGGTTAGATCACCTAACAAAAGAAGGAAAAAAAAAACAGGATAAAAAGGATAGGGAGTAGTTGCTCTTCAAGAAGTCTATAATAATTGATAATTGGATGGATGAAAGCAGCACTATTAATTAAAATGGACTGACCGAATCAAGGAAATGTGGCTGTATTAGATGAAATATTTTTTTGGAAAGAAAGTGGAGTTCCCCACCAGGTTTTATATTTCAAAGGATTAGGAATGTGTCAGTAGCAAGCTTTAATCTTTTGATCCTCAGACCTCCCATTTCCTTCTCTTCATATACAACAATTCCTCCATAATTATTCTTCTTTCCTTCTTGCTAAGAAAGATTGACTGTTTTAAGTGTAACACCTCGGTTTGATCCTATATTGAAAGTAAGTAAAGATTTAATATAGATACAAGAGTCTAATAAATATACTATTATTAATTTAGACTTCATTTTGGATCAATGTTTCCGATCCAGTAGGTTAAAACGCAAAGCATATTATCGTCAAGCTACAAGTTTCAGAAATTTTCTGCAGTCCCATATTTGTATATTCATAGTAAAAAAAACAAGTGGTTTTTATATTCATAATGCTGATCGCAAAGGACTCCTCCCTTGGATGAACTATTCAACTGTTCACTTATACTTTGACTCTTAGCCTCGATGAGGAAGGTTGTGCTTCAACTCACTAAATATATTTCACTGCGTCAACCTTGTTGCTTCCTTGGATCCAACCTTACATGAGTTGTTGTGGTCAAATAACAAAGGCCTGAAACATTACTGAAAGTCTAAAGCTCCTTTCCCTCAAGTCAATCTCTTGTCAAATGGTTTTCTGGTATAATCTTCAAGAGGTCTTTTAAGGTTGTCAATCTTGATCTATGAAGAGAGAGCAGCCTCCAAACCCGGTGAGCTACTGGACTCGGAAACCAACTCCACAATCACTGAACCTTAACCTCTTCCTGAGGGCGAAGGGCGGTCAACCATCAGACTTAAAAGACCAATTAATACCATTCAAAGCTGCTCGCATTTCAAGGTTTCAGACAACTGCAATCTACTCACCTCTGAACTATCAGCAACACACTCCTGTTCTGTAGAGGTCGTCCTTTTTGAGAACAAGCAGGTGAGTTTCCGCACGAGAGAAGCGTTTGCCATCGACATGAACGGAAGCAAGTTCACATGGCTAAGCACTGGCCAGCTCTCTCCGGTCTGCAAGAGAGAGCATGGCAGGCTGTCCCGTATGCGTTTCTGAAAAGATAGATGGAAATTGGACAGCTTCCATGCTTTCTGGTGAAATCAAAATGCCAACACCTGGACATAGGATTCTCATTAGGGAACAAAAGGGAAGGATGAGATCTTGTGATGGTGGCCATCACGCCTACCATGTCCAAGGAAATCATTCTTTTACCTCCTCATACGTCCTAGAGTGGCAACAGATGTCAGGTTTTGAAGGAAGTCAAAAGAAGAAAGAGGAGAAGGGTGCGTGTAAATAAGAGCATTATTCTTCTTTTTTATTATTTAATGCGTTAATTTGGTTTATCATCTTGTTATCACCAGGGAATCCCAATCTGTTCTAATCATATCTTATTCTTTAAGTGGGAAGAACCTCTCTACGTGGCCTTTAGATCATTTTACCCTCATAATATTGAAAAATCATGTGAGGTAAGAGATGCAAGGATCGTGATCGCTTTCATGGACCCTATTAGCCTTCTCCAAATTTGTTGTCGCCTCCTTCCTCTCTGGACTCCTCACCCTCCTCTCTTGTTGATGATCGTCAATGCGATGGTCATAATTGACCACAACAATAGTTTATGGGTGGGGTTGCCAAGCACAACAAAGGCATAATAGGGGCAAAGGGCTGATAAGGGTTAAATAGTTATTTCAAAAATAAATGCTATGCGAAAAAATTAAAGCTAATAACTTTTTCCGAGAATATACCCTAGTAACATTGATAAAAATACTTAAGAATATATAATATTTAGCATATATATAGAAGGGTAAATACGTAAATATAAAGAAGGATAGATAGGTAAACTTGGAGACTACGTGTCTCAGCGCGATGGGGAACAGCGACAAGCCCGTGTTCCTGATAAAACAGCTGATCTCGGCAAAAGCCAACGAGCCCTTCCGAGTTGGCAACACCTCTGGTTCTGGACAGGAACCACCACGTGGCTGCCGACCATCGTTGGCCCAATCTTTAATTTAGGCCGCCGACAGTGCTTCCGCCCTCCCACCTCGGTTGCCCACCCTCGATTCCGCCGACCACCCTCATCGCCGCCCTCCCCTCGGCCGCCCTCCAAAAGGAAATCACGAAAAGAAAGGAAACCGTGTAGCGGATAAAAGTGGAGGAACAACGGCCGGCCGATCCGTGCGCCGCGCCCCCACCGCGTCGATCTCTTTCTCTTCCTATCTCTCTGCCCTTTTTTGTTTGTTTTTTTTTTTTTTTACTCCTCCGTCTCCTCAACCCTGTTCCTGCTGGAATTCCATCGAGTTGGTATCGATCTCTGCATTTCGCACAATTACGGCCTGATCAGGGCTTCAATTAGTCTTCTTTCCCTCTTCTAATTTTATGCGTGTAACCCGATTGGTGTCCGTGTGCGTAGGGTGTGATTTCCTTTTCCACTGCCCGAGAATTTCTCGGTCAAGATTTGGGTTTTGAGAAATAATTTCTTTTTATAGATTCGTCGACCTGGTGATTGGTTTTCTTGAATTCGTTTCTGCGCCTGCGATTGGGGCTTTTGTTTGCCTTCCGCACTACGTGAATGGAGACAGGTGGTTTGCGCACTCTTTGCTTTTTTATAAATTATTTGTTTTTGACTGGACTAGTTGACTTGATATTCCAGTCGTGAACATAAACTTGCAATTGTCCTGTAGATATCAAGATTGATTTTGTAAAGTGTTCTGTTTTCTCGTGTTTACGTTTTTGTTTAGCCTCTTTGGCTCTAGATTATTTAGAATTAAAGTTCCCTTCTTGTAGGGTTAGTGAATGGTTATTTCTTGGCTTGTAGAATTGCCGAGAAAATGGAGATGGTTGTGAGTTGTGACTAAGGCGTAGTTCGCTAGGTAGCTGCAATAGATGGGCTGTTTTCAATCGAAACACAGAAAGCAATACCCAGGATATGAGGACCCCGTGCTTCTTGCTTCTCAGACGGCCTGTAAGTCAAAATATTGGTTGTAAGAATCCAGTTTCAAATTGCTTATCCATGCTTTAGACTTTGGAACTGATATTTTATCCTTTGCTTTCAAATTGAATCATGTTTTTAGATATTGAAGTCGACACCTAGCTGTTATATAACAGGCCATCTTCTGTTTGCTCTAAATCTGAATCTTTTCGGGAGACATGCTTCATGCAAATTAGCATCAAAAAGTGATTGATCTTTTGAGATTTACAGATCTAAGGTTGATTAAGGGTATGATATTGTAGTGTTAAACTCATTGTTTTGACATGGTTTTTCTAGCCCCGCACATAGGATGGAGATTGGCATTTTCCTCAAGGAAAATTCTGATTAAAATGAGGAGGTACACCCATCTTTTGTAAAAAGGTAGTTAAATTATGGCCTGATTCCAGTTTGATTTGATTTTTGGTCTAAACTTAAGATGTAATCGGTTTCAGTTTTATTGATTTTTTATGTTAATTTGAATTTAAGTCAAATTAGGTATTGAATTAGGTCTGAATATTTTTATATGTAAATCTCAGGAGTTCTCTTAGTGTTGGAACTGGTAAGGTTACTGTGCTAAAGTGCCAATTGACTATTTCATTCTGGACATGTTGGTTCAAGAAAGACAGTAGAAGAATGAAAAAAAAAGTCAAATATCTTCAAGATACATGTTAAACAAATAAGTAAAATATTTGGGAAATGAGATAAAGTTAGTTGTATTTTTTTCTCTAGAAAGTTCAACAATTGTGTCTTTAAATAGGGATCATGTTTGAGTTTGGTAGTAGGTTATGCTCATTACTTGAGCAACAAAGACATTGGTTTTCTTTGAGGCTACGAGGCTTTAGTTACTTTTTTCTCTGTTTTGAGTGTCTTTTCCAGCCTCTAAACCCTGTCTTCCTACCATGGTCTTCTATCTCCATCAATCTTCACCATTATCTGGCTTGTTTATTGCATCTTGAAGCTTGATTATGTAAACATGGCATCTTTTGAAAGCCTTGCTTTGTGCAAGATGAGGAGAGAATAATTTTTTTGATGCATCTAATTCTAAATCAAGTGAAAGCCTCGGAGATCTATTTATCTATTCCTAGTGAAACTGTTCTTTTTTATGTCTTCATATTTTATTATCTGGTTTTTCACTTGTTTGAAGTTAGAATAAAAAACAAAAAAGAAGTGCAGGATTCAATTCAGTTATTTTGTTCACTTCTTGCTAAATATTTTCTGTTGTTTATCTTGACAGTTACTGTCAGTGAAGTTGAGGCACTGTTTGAACTGTTCAAGAGCATTAGTGGTTCTGTAATCGATGATGGATTGATCAACAAGGTAAAGCACAGGCTGCTATTAACTCCCGCTTTCTTTTGTTCTGGTGAAAGTTTATTAATATCTCTTGTTTAAGCAACTTTTTTACTTTCTGACATGTCAGTGACAGAAGCATCAATGTGAAGAAACTGATTTTCTTGCAACGATGTTGCTTTCCCTTGCATAGTGATTGGCTAGCATAAAATTTTCCTTTTCCATATTTTTCTGATAAAATGATTGAATGAATACTTTTATATAGATTTAAGCTAGTTATTAATGGAACTATGATACTAGGCTTCGGCAAGAGCCCCTTTCAGGATATCTTGCAAAAAGATAGATGACCTTAAGCAAATTTTTGGGTTAAATGAAATGAAGTTGAATGTCTTTGACACTATACGAGTTAAACCAACAAAATTCTCACTTTGCATAATGAAGATTGTTCACAGCAAGATGCTTTGATTTTAAAAAGGTAGCTGATGAGTTATAATGAGATCACATGTCACTCAAGATATAATTACTACCTTTTAACCTAGTTACTGATTGTAACTTCCAATAAATTCTTATCACTCATCTTTAGTTTGGGCTTATTGCTTGATTCTCTGATACAAGTCAGGAAGTATTCAAGAAAATTGCCATTATCTTTTGCTCAAATAAAAATAACCTTCCATTATCTGCACATCATGCAATTCGAGAATGAAACTCTGAGAAGGCATACATAAACCACCTATTCTTCAAAAAATTTACAACTAGCTAATTTCATCTTGATAAACTTATGATAAAGATGAAATACATTGGTCTATGCTTGGTTGGTTGTCAGTCTACCCATCTTTGTTCGGCTTCTTAATTGCTGACTTAGTCTTTATTAACCTAAGAAACACGGACACAGTGACATGCCATTTTTAAAAAATTAGGACATGGATACGGCGAGGACATGTGTATTTTTTAATATATATATGTATATAATATAATATCTGATTAACATGAGTTTTATAATATTTATATTTAAAATTTATAAACTCAGCAATATGAACAAATAAATATCATCATATAGGTTAAAATAATTAAAATCATCTAAATTTAAGAATCCAAAATAAAAGTTGAGTACATCAAATAATGTTTAACAATCTCCAAATATAATTGATATATGTTTCCTTGTGACCATCTCCAAATTTCTTTTCTTGCGAAGCATATGCCCCTCACATGAGGGCCACACGAGTGCAATGCCACACACGAGTGGAAATCCGCATGTGAAAGCTCAACATGTGTGTCCGTTTGTCCGACACGGACATGGACACGGACACGTCCACAAAAAACGCATGTCTGTGCTTCTTAGTAACAAGACCTACCATTAATAATACAAATCTGCATTGGTTTTTGGTTAATGCTTGTATAACTTGATGCTTTGTTCCAATTTTACTTTAGAATGCATATGAGAACCTGATTAGTTAGTGCAAATAGTTCTCATCAGGTGATTAGTGTATACTGATTACTCCTGTAGATTTGGTGCACTTCTTTAAAAGAATTAAAGACACCAAGTTGTACTTAGTGATTTAATTTTCATATTATCTACTCTCTGCAGGAAGAATTTCAGCTTGCATTATTTAAAAGCAGAAAAAGGGACAATCTCTTTGCAAACCGGGTACTATATCAACAAGAGCTTCTTGTTTGTATCCCTGTTTACTTCTGCAAATAGCAGTCATAAGTATCTGTAGAATAGCTTGAGTTTGCATCTTGCTTGGTAGTTGCTGGACTAATTAATATAATATTTTTCTGATTGTCAAATGAGGTTGTGTTGATCAATTTGGGAGCTCAATATTGTGATTTTGGACTTGTTTTCATATCTTAACTATTATTTCTGATTTTTTATATCTTACGCAACGCTGTAGTCTTATCAGTTTTCTAATTTTGTAAGAAGTAAACCTAAAAATGAATGACTTTGTCAATGTCACCTCTAACATGTGCTTCTTTTTATTCAGTGTGGAGAAGAAACCTCCCAAGCTTAAGAACTAGAAGACCAATTAACAAAACTAAATATTTTGCTGCACAGAAGGGAAGATTATTTAAAGGCTGACAATCTTGTGTATATATGGGGCT
The DNA here is from genome assembly GCA_001649415.1 of Musa itinerans. Lineage (NCBI taxonomy): Eukaryota > Viridiplantae > Streptophyta > Magnoliopsida > Zingiberales > Musaceae > Musa > Musa itinerans. The sequence continues at coordinate 47,341 of LVTN01001793.1, forward strand.
AGTAGTGCCCATATCTCTTAATCTAACTAGGAATTTAAACTAGTCTAATTTTGCCATCGAAATATATAAAACATATGCTGAAGATTTTCAAAAGAAGCCTTTTTATATATGATCCATTGTTAATTGTAATAACGATTCTTCTTCCCCCAAGGCTGGCCCAACCAGTTAATTATCACAAACCCTCATTGTGTGGAACCATACGAATGAGTTTGTAGATATAGTTTTTCGTTAGACCAGAGGCATGAGATAATTAGATTGCACTAGAAGATGTGATGAACAAGAATCCTAATGGATGATGAGAAAATTAAGGTTGTACTGCCAGCTGCTAGCTCCATTTCTTTTATTTTTAAATGTATCCAATGCACGAGGCTCCCATCAGTGCAAGTCTGGGATGATCAATATATGCATAGCCTTACTCTAAATATAGAGAGGTTGTTTCCATGACTCGAACCTGATCTCTCAGGTTGCAAAGTAGCAACCCTGGACTTCACCATAATTCTTACATTTACTTAAATGACTACCATAAAGAAAGAAAATATTTTAAGCAAGTTTTGTATGTGATACTGTCTCTTGACCTTGTATAACAATGGAATTTATACCTGATAGAATAACATTCATGCTTCATCGGCTGAGGGGTTTTTCCTACTTGATCTGATGCACTATGTTAACGATGTCTTAGTATTGTATTTAGTAAGGAGTCTATATCCATTACTTTCATAGTTTCAGTTTGCTAATTAGTGTAATCAGATGGTCAAATTTGGCTACACACTGTTGTGTTAATAGCTGCTCTGTATGCTCTGAGATACTGTTGTGTCAATAGCTAATTTTGCTACTTAAAAATGCAGTTATTTGATCTATTTGATGTTAAACAAAAGGGAGTGATTGATTTTGGGGATTTTGTTCGATCTCTCAATGTTTTTCACCCAAATGCTCCGCATGAAGACAAAGTAGATTGTAAGTTTTTTATTGTATTTTAGCTGATTTGACTTCGTGGTGGAACCATTTTTATAAATCTTTATGTGATTCCACAGTTTCCTTCAAACTTTATGATCTGGATGGCACGGGCTTCATTGAAAGGAAAGAGGTAGCTTGACATCTTATGAATGGTTAATATTCTAGTTGGCCTGTATGAATGAGAAATTGTTTATTAGATTTTGCCTTGTGAATACATCTCCAATACAATAATAGGCTACAGGAGGCTTGAAAGCCCACGTTTTACCTTTTGGACAAGTAATATTTTTCCACTTAAAAGTCACAAAAGTTTTTCTTTCTTGGAGGAACATACATCTTTAATTAAAGCCATTCATTTGATTAATTGATACAATGTCCTGTGGCTCAGGCATGCAGGGTAACATTCATAATATGCTAGTAACATGTTCTCGTATTGATCAACAAAGTGTAGAAGAAAATTCATTTCAGTTATTATATGAGCAAATAGTTGGATGGAAAAAAGGGGACCAATTAACAAAAGTTAGCTTGAATTCAGTATGTTTAGTGTAATTGTGAACATAAGGTGTTAATTTAAAAGAATGAGATCATTGGAACTGGTTATCGGTGAATATGAAAGAGAAATTGATTATATCTAGGAGAATCTATGCTATTTTCTCTAGGGAAAAATAAATGTTTGAATTATTGGCAGGAATAAGGCTTCTCCCGAAGTCTTTTGTCCTTAGTATCCCAATGGTTGGTTTAAGGAAAGAAGTTCTTTGCAGTATAATTTTGTTGAATATTTTTTTTTTTCTCCATATAAAACATAGGTGATGTTTGATAATAAAAACAATTACTGTTGACCAACAATTTTGTTTTACAACTAGATCTAGTGACTGAATGTATATTCAATAAATGTAGGAGCTGAAGTAGCACCTAACCTTCTTTACCTGTATTTTTTTGTTGAAATTGATTGAGCATGAATTAATCTCTTTTACTTTTAAGCTTTGTTAGTTCAATTTATGATATTGACATAAGATGGTCCTTGCAACTTAATTTTTGGTTTCACAGGTCAAGCAAATGCTGATTGCACTGCTGTCTGAATCAGAAATGAGATTGGCGGATGAGACTCTGGAGATAATCCTGGATAAGGTTCACAATTTCTGATCATGGAACTACGTATAGTCCAGTTCAATTGCTGTGCTTCTTACATTTTTTTTAACAGACATTTCAAGAAGCTGATGCTAATCAGGATGGAAAAATAGATAAAATAGAATGGGAGAATTTTGTCTCTCACAACCCATCATTGATGAAGATCATGACCCTTCCATATCTCAGGTAATTTTTTGTGAAGAAGGCAGAAAATTTTTGTAAGTTGCATACCATAGGCTGTTCTAGGATTTTTTGCTTGCTCCCTGTATGTTCCATGATAATGGAGCATTTTGTCTTTATTAATATCTATAGGGAGCTACATAGCTTTCCATATTTTATGGACAAATGCTGTTTTTTATTTTCAATGGACTGATCAAAGTTTGAAAGAACTATCCTTGATTATGGACTGATCCAAGTTTGAAAGAACTATCCTTGAATATGACCACATTCTCATAAGTCATAGAAGGTTAAGCTGCAAAGAGCAGGTGTTGAACAGCCTCTTTGATGGTGGAGCATCGTAGTTAGTAAATGATTTAGAGAAAGAAAGGAAAGAATAAATAAAGGGAAAAGAGGGGAGGGCTGGTAGAATATCTGCTATTGTAGCTATAAGTGCTCAACTATGATCCATGATGGCTGCTTGATTACTGTAGCATTTGATGTATCAATGTATGCAGCAGCAACAACAGCATGTCTAAACTATTGAGGTAAATATCAGCATATGCAGACAAGATGGAAATCAATGTGAAGTTAATTAATAGAGACATATCAGAATCTTATTTTGCCCATAGGATGGTTGGAGTCCTAGATTGATTGGAATTTTGATCATTTTGTACACCAATAAACGCAGGAATACATGAAACAAATAATAGCACCATAGGGGAAGCAATCACTTCTTTATCAGCCATATTACATATCACAGATTAAATGGTAGATGTGGGACCATCTCTAATATGATTTCTAGAATCAGTGATCCTGGTGTTTATCCTTTTGTTTCTTCCATATCATCTGGTATTTTATTTGGCCCATTGTAAGCATTCTAAGCAAATTTTTTTTCCCACCAAATCAAATTTAAATTTATGTTTTGATAGCCAATGCTTGCATCCCAACCTTGTTCACTGATTAAATATCTCTGAAATATATCCATGCCCTTTGTCATAAATCACACTTCGGATGGTTGTTCAACTGCCACATCAGCTAGTAATTGACCAGGCAAGTTGTGCTGTTCCACCCTCAACAGCCACTTCATAACATGGCTGCTGATGGGGATGATGTAGGACTCATGACTCAATGAGTTTCCTTCTAACTAGAATTATTTTTTATTATCGTTTTTTGAAAAAACACAAAATATCATCATTTTTTTTTTTACAATATTGATTTTAATGTTTGTGTCACCACATAATAGTTCTTTTAAAAGAAGACAAAAGAAAATATGTGCTGTGATCACAAAAGTAAAAAACATATTTGTGTATTTTCATCAAAACAAAAAACAGTCTGAAACCCTCACAGAGCTTCATATCTTAATTGTGTCCTCAATAAATACTATTCTTGTTCCATAACCTAAAACATAATAGTACAGAATAAAAAGCCTGTAGATTATAATGCTCAATTGCTGTTAGATTCTGTAAAATGAACTAGCAATTGGTTATGTGATGACAATAAAGTCACTAGACTAAATAATGAGGTTGTGGGGAAACAACATAAAAAATACAAAGAATAGATAGAAATATAAGAGAGAAGAGGAACAATCACTGATTGGATATATGTTGGTTGGTAAATATTGGATGCTCGACCTACTTCTGGAGATTGGGTGAACAATTATTCAATCTTTATCATTGTGCAAATAGTGCTCTACAAGGCACTGTAATTCTTTTGGAATGAATAACATAAACATTTGTACAGCTGCCAACTATATTTTCCTAAGATTTTGACTTTTTTTAGAGAACAACAAGAATAATCAATGATAAAGCATACCATCTATATATAGTTTGAAGTTTGACCTGCAACAATTTGTGCGATTCAAAAAAAAGGTCCTGAGGACTAGATTAAAATGCATTGTACTCTTTGAACAAAGGAGCACATCCTTGGTATAGAGAAATGTCAGAAAGGGACCTATCCGCCATCTTCCAGTAGTTAAACCTAAGGTTTTGTTAATTTATTTCCATATTACTGGTTCATCTGTGTCAACTAGGAGTATTAGTCTAGATAGAACACTGCAGCACAGCTTGCATGGGTTCGTACAATTTTCTCTAGATATTTTGTCCAAAGTGTCATCATTTAGTATTACTCAAGACAGATTTAGTTTGATCTGGTCAGTAAAACTTAAAAGTATCACTGAGGATCATGATATTAAATGGAACTAGGGACACCTCATTCTGATTCTGGTACTCTTCATAAGAATTTGTATCCACAAAAGCAATTGTGAAATATGCTTGACCAATATTTGTTCCTCTTAACAAATATTTTTTGCTTTCAAATTTTCATGTATGCAGACTTGTAAATGTTGAAATTATGGGGATGTGTTAGAACTTTATTCTTGAAATAATTATTTTGTCTGTGCAAATAATGAATACCAGTACTTTTATGTATTTTTTATGGGTTCCAATTCTGTAAAGCAATATTTACAATATTCTGTAAGCTTGCATGAAAGCACTAGTCTCTCATAACTGCGTATGTGGCTTAGTAATGCGAGTCAAATGACCTGTCTTTATGGTAACTATGCAGGGACATAACAACAACATTTCCGAGTTTTGTATTTAATTCTGAAGTTGATGATATTGCCACTTGAGATTTGCTCGCCGTACAGTGTACGAGGAGATTACAAGCAACCGAGCATCTGTATACACAAAAGTGCAGACTATCAAAGCACGTTAGCAGCAAGAATGTGATGCCATCAGAGTTGCTACGGACATTTATTAGTGTTTGTAGTTGATTTCCCGGTAGAAATGCACCTTCAGAATTTAGGTTTTCTGCCTAGAATGATCTGCCATGGTTTTGTGCTTTAGGATTGTGTTGTGGTATTTGATCAAAATGTGTATACATTAAACGAGAGTAGTTTTGCCTTGCCATGTACTTCTTGGGATGCCTTTGATGTAAGAATTTTTCTTTTCATTGTTTTTCCTTTCCCCCTCTTTCCATGATGCTTGGTGATGAGGTCAATTTTGATCATTTAGACGGCTACGATCAGAAGGGCCCATCCCAGTCTTCTATGTGGTGTGGAAATGGTTTATGTATGTGTGGGATGCTCGACCTTGCCTTGTCAAAGGTGTTGAATTGAGCGAAGTCAAGAGGGTGGCAATGTGCGCTGAATTGTTTCTAAGGGCGTCTTGTGGATCTCTATGCTTCTTGGGGCAAATTATTATGTATGTGGAGAGAGCCAAAGGTCAAGGCGTAGCACGGACAGTCGAAAGTCAAAAACGTACGCGATTATGTAATGTTCGAATGGAAGGAGTAAATCATGATATCAGATGTCCGACGTACGATTTAGCAATTGAAAAAATTACTAGGAAAGGGAGTAAGTAGGGATGGAGACTTTTTTATTGTAATGACAAATGATCGAGATGTTCAATCCCTTAAAATCAGGAGGTTTTCTTTATAGTTAGTGCAAGACAGAACGATAATTATGGATAGTAACAACAACATAATAATTGAGAGGTGTCGAGTGAATGAAGCTTCTTGCGTTGAAACAAAGAGATGACTATTTCGTTGTTATTTCATTAGATCATGAGTCGATCATAACGTTGTCAGTGACCGATGATTTGTTATCATGCATGGTTCATGGCATCAACTCGTCCCTTCTTATGTAGTACATGATACTTGATTCAGCATTTGTTTCTCAAATTTGACCGTTCAATTTCTTTTTTTTTTCTTTTAGTGTTAGATTTTTACTTAGAGGGTAAAAAATTACTGATATGCGGGTGAAAAATATCCAAATCCATATATCAAATAGAAAATGCTCGTTTTACATTCATTACTTTTCTCGTTCTTGCAAAGGATTACACTACACATATATCGGATAAGAATCTATCTGATAAGACTTTAGGGTTTTATCATAGAAGAAATGAGAGAAAAAGGAATGATCAACCTCTTAGGGTTTGTCAAAAGATCGAATAATATTTTATTGATTGATGAAAAGAAATAAATACATCTTTATTTATAGAGTACCACTCAGAGTCCACAAAGACTTGGACTCTTAATAATAAATAAATATTAAATAAACTCATATCTGATTCTTACTGAACTAAACATACTCAATAAAATATTATTCAAAAGCTCAAAAAATAAAGGGATCTTAACAATTCTTCTCTCTTCAAATCAGCCTTGTCTTCAAGCTGAGTAGTATCAAACTTAGGAAACTTCTCTTTCAACACTTCAGTCACAAGACATCTATGGCGCATCATAATATGTTGATTAAGTAAGTACAATCTCTACTTCTTGATAGTGCAAGCAATAGGTCGACCTTTCGGTATAGTAGTCATTGTAGTCTTCTAGAGAACCCTCTCCATTCGATGGCTAGTGGCAGTTATGATCTTACTTCCACATTTTCCTTTTAGGATCACCTACTTTCCATTAATAAAAACCTTCGTAATTAGTTTAGAAAAACTTCAAGAAACATCACTTAGTGTTGATAGTCATTCAATTCCAAGCACCACTTCGAAGTCTTTCAAGGGTAGCAAAAAGAAGTCCATAAGCAACTCTTGGCCCTGTATAATCAATTTTATCTTTGAACATTTACTATTTCATGTTAAAATCTGTCTATCAATGACCTTTACTTCGAATTTGTCACAGCCTTCAATGTGGTAGGCTAATCAGTCAGCAACCTTACTGTCCATAAAATTGTTAATCCTAGGGTTTTATTATAGAAGAAATGGGAGAAAAGGGGATGATCAATTCGAGAGGATCGACCTCCTTGATCACTTCGAGGGGATCGACCTCCTAGGGTTTGTCAAAAGACTGAATGATATTTCATTGCTTAATGAAAAGAAACAAATGCATCCCTATTTATAGAGTTCCACCTAGAATCCATTAGGACTTGAACTCTTAATAATAAATAAATATTAAATAAACATTTATCTGACTCTTACTGAACTAAATAAATTCACTAAACATTATTCAAAAGCTCAGAAAATAAAGGGATCCTATCAATTCCTCCCTTTTCAAACCAGCCTTATCCTCAAGGCTGAGCAACATTAAACTCGGGTCTCTATAGCGCATCATAACCCATTGATCAAGTATAGTCTCAACTTCTTGATAGTATAAGCAATAGGTCGGCTTTTCAGTATAGTATTCATTACAGTCTTTTGGAGAACCTTCTCCATCTGATGGCTAGTGGTAGTTGTGACCTTACTACCACCTCTTCCTTTTAGGATCACATGCTTTCCATTAATAAAAAACTTCATGATTAATTTAGAAAAAATTCAAGAAACATCACCTAGAGTTGATAGTCATTCAATTCCAAGCACCACTTCGAAGTCTTCGAAAGGTAGCAAAAAATAGTCTACAAGCAACTCTTGGCCCTGTATAATTAATTTTATCTGTGAACATTTGTTATCACAAGTTAAAATTCATCTATCAATGACCTTTATTTCAAATTTGTTATAGCCTTCAATATAGTAGGCCAATCGGTCAGCAACCTTACTATCTATAAAATTATTAATGCTACCAGTATCAATCAAAATTGTAACATGCTGATATTCTAGAGTTCCTCCAACATTGGGTTAAAGTAGCTGACTAATGCATGCACTATATGTATGATAAGTCTAACATCTTCATCAAAATCTATATCTTTATGATCAGAGTCCACATTATTAGTTTCCGGTTCGTCCCCAATTGGTACAATCATTAGAAGTTACCCTTGTTTACATCGATGATCCCTACTCCACTTTTCATCATAGTGCCAGCATAAACCATTCATTGATCTTTTCTTGAGTTCTTCTTGGGTTACTCTTCGAGTGTTAGGGTTTCGATTGGGAATATATGGGGTGGGTGGCTTGCTGATCATTTGTTTATTGTCACTTATATTTCGATGATTTTTCCTACTAATTTTTTCCTCATGCAAATGTGCAAATGAGATTGCAACTGTCATAGTGCAGGGTTAGCAAGTTTTGACTTTATATCGGATATTTGGATTAAGTCCTTCAATAAATGTACTCACTAGTCGTCGTTCAATCCATTCTCTAGCTTGATTTGACAATCATTCAAACCTACTATGATATTCCAATATTGTAGAGGTTTGATAAATTTTGGTGAGCTATCCATCAACATTCTCGTATTCAGATGGTCTAAAGTGAATAAGAAGCCCTCTCTTGAATTGCTCCCATGAGGGTACACCGTGACAAGTTTCGTACCAATCATACTATTGGATTACATCTCTCTCTAGCTGGATTAAGGCTATTTCCACCTTGTATTCTTTTGGGATTCTGTGAAAATGAAAAAAAAATTCTGCCCTAGAGATCCAACTGATCGGATCTCCATCTTCCCATCTTAGAAATTCCACATTCATGCGTGGATAGCTTATGTCCTATTCTTGGTTTCTTCTTATGTCTTAAGATCGGTTCAATGTAAGACTTGAACTTTCATCTCATTGAAACTTATTGAAGCTCTCCAATAGACTCTTTTTAAAATTATTAAGGGTTTCTTGCAGCTAGTTCCCAATTTTGGTTTCCAATGCTTCGATTTGAGCTTTTACTAAGTTATTGGTAGCCATAGCATAAGATTGTAAATTTGTAATCTTAACCCCTGTTTCTAGTGTCAGGACAAGGGCATCAACACTGCCCTATTCGGTGCTACTACTGCAAGGACGCAGGGATATAGCTATGGTCACTACGTGGGAGGTAGCAATGCTTACTGCAATCATTGCATGGAGAGATCGCTACTACTGAGGGCTCGGAGGTAGCGATGGTGGTGCGATGAGGGGCAGCACCATTCCGTTGCGATGGCTGTGATGGTTGAGGACTAGGTTGCTACTAGTCATATGTGCCTTGCAAGCCAATCACGTGAGTGATGACACGTGTGACTTTGTTAGGATTGAGAGTTCGTGGTTGGCACTAAGAGGGGGGG